>JAANSN010002747.1:0-22107 GCA_036850665.1 Dicranocentrus wangi
AAATGATTTTGCTATTCACACCAATTTGAAAGACAATTCGACAAATGACACATAGTATGGAGGTTTTGGAGCTAAAAATAAATTTGGTTAAATTAAATAACCACAAATTGATTGCAGGTCTTATATGTCGTGAAAGAAGGGCTACTGCAATTGCATATGGGATTCAGGTAGCAGCATAGCATAGCACCAGTGCATCTAAAATTTAAAGAATAATATACTCATTTTTTGAGCTTCAAAAGTCTATACACACAATAATAAAACGCCTCTCTTGATCTGACTTTTTGTACTTTCTGCTGTTTTTAAGCGAAAGAGTTTAAGGAAATACTTCTCGTCGGAGGTGTTTTAGCCAACAAACCTTTTCACCAAATTGTGACATTATGTTGTTATACCGGCTCACGACTGAAAGAAAAAATTTGAGCCCCTTTCTTGAGATATATAATATTCTGTCAGTCTGATGGTCATTCATTAAGGTACAGACTTGTTGACGACTCCAGCAACTTTGGTACAAGGAAATATAGGATTTGTGTCAGCGAAGAAGGCAGCAGGAGGCATTTCCAAGTAGCAGGCCAACTAGTGAACAACGCTGAACGTGCCCCTACTTTTAATAATTTTCAAAGTGAAAGAACATATTATATTTTAATTATTTGCCGTGTGCATCTCCCTCCCAAGTTACGATGAACCCTGATGATATCCTTCGTCCAGAGGTAATTTACATGTCATTTTTTAAATTTTTTTGTTAGTAAATTTATTAAATAATGTGGATTGGCCCTGCTACATAAGTAATTACATATTAGTGTAAATTCCTTCCCCTTTCAGCTCTGGTTGCAATTGTTTGACAAGGCGGAGAATGCTCAAGATTGGTTCTCGGTGACTCTGTTCCAAGAGTCCATCTCCTTCAAGGAGGTCCCGTCCCGTCGACGAGCGCGTGCACTGTTTCCACTGGTAGTTCAACACTCCCAACTTAAATGTTCCAAACTACACCCAACTTTATTCAAAAATCTTGTTGGTTATTACATTTATTTTTAGACGTTCCCCCAATTTTCCAAATACCTGGGGTTCCAGGATCTGCTCGCCCTCCGCCTTGTTTCCCGACGATGGAGGAAAACCGTGGACTGGCAGATGAACTCCGTGAGTCCCAAAACTTTGGCAGAGTGTCATAGCAAGTACGACTTTGAAGATCCGGCCACCCTCATCGCCTTCCTCAAGAGGTTTTACTCCCATCCTCCTGGAAAGTCTCCAATCATTGGAAACTCCATAGTAATCGATTACACCGGCTGCCGCATGGCTGGAAACATGATGCAGGCCAAATTGTTGACCTCTTGTGTGATGGCCAAGTTTGGAACTCACCTGACCGCCCTGGAAATTTCCGACTTCACCGTAGGGTTGTCCAGCTGGGACAACTTTGCCCACCGCCTCCGACTCGTCCTCAAGCAGACACCGCGTCTCTCCTGGTTGACTATCACTTGCAACACTTTTGCCGCTATGGACACGGACAACATCGGAACAGTTGTCCCTTTCACTGCGGCTGACGCTTCGCCAGTCATTTCCAATCTCAAGTCTCTCTCTTTCTCTGCCCTCGGGCGTGGAGGTGCAGGCACGACCTTTGTAGTGGGACTGCAGAACGCCATCCTTAGGCTCTGCTCCGGAAGCTCAAATTCTTTGAGAAACGTAGTCACGCGTGGGATCCCGGAGGCATTGCTGGACTTTCCAAATTTGAAAACCGCCATTTTTTCCATTAATGGTGAGAGTTGTAGGTCCATCCTCACCTCCGCATCGTGGCCCCTGCTCAAGCTAAGCTTGGTCGCTAGCTCTAATTGTGATTGGGACACCAGGAGTTTCTTTGAGTACGCGGAGCGTTTTAAGGGAACGTTGACCTCGCTTGTAATCTTCACCAATGTGACGACGTCCAAAAAGAGGTCCCGGTTCCGGGTCGACCTGCCCCAGCTCAAGTACTTGAGGCTGGGCGAAACATTGCCTTTTGACGCTTTCGCCAATCTGTCCAACTTGGAGGTGCTCTGCATCACAGCAGTGATAACTCATCCGGGGGGATTGAAGGGCTTCATGAGGGATGTCCGTGCGGAGATGCTCCGCTCAAAGATATTCCAGCGGCTTCCCAGTCTGCGAATAGTTGAGATGAGGGGATGTCAGACAGGGCGAGTGCTCGGAGTTGTTGATTCTTTCCACAAATACTACACCAGAGAAAACCACGCCAATACCAATTGTGAAGCCCAATGTCAATGTCGGCAGTAAATATTCATTATTTACGTGATTTCGTTATTCATTCATTTTCCACATTATCCAATAATAAAAGAATAGTAAAAATAATTGTCTATAGATTTATGACAATTTGATTAGGTCAGGTTCAACCGGGGAGAATGCAGGATTGAAATTATACCTATGAATATAAATCAAACTGTCGCTAATGCGCTAGTCCTCCTATTAATTTCATTTCCTTTATTAACCGTACACAAGTGTGGAATGATACAATATTGAATGTAAATCCGCTAAAATAATAATGAATAATGCTAAAATTAAACCATGATAACAACATTTACAGCCAAACTCACGACCAAAGAAGTTACTAAATTAATCTTAAGAGTTGTTATTGCCATCACTGATTTTCTTTCCTCCGCTGAAATTCCGTCCTGTCCGGGAACTCACATAATATGGCATCTAAAAGTTTCGTTCAAGATGCGACATGGAAGGATGCTCTTTAATTGTCAACTGCTTCAAGTGGGGAAGGTCCAATTCCTACTTGAATGACAGACCGTCGAATAATGGGCCCTGGAAGTGCAACGAAGTGAGGGTCGGTTTAAAATGCTCGACGCATTCAAAAAGGGACCCAAAAGGGGTTGTCAGACGGCGAGCTTGGACAACGGCCACGACGTGCAGGCGAGGTTGGAGCAGTCTTCCAACGCGCACAGAAAGAAAGGCCATCCAAGTTTTGCACGATACTGCAAGTTCATACTTCATTATTGGCTGCTACACCAGCATCAGCTACGCTAAACTTGCAATTAAATTGGCTGGACTGGAAAATTCTCGCTCTCCGCTGCTGCACCACCTCATGGGTGTACAGAGGCGGATACAGTCGGGCCAAGAGGAGAGGAGGAGACGGGATCGGGAGGAGGGCAAGCAAGATTTAACGTTCCGTTCGATAAAAATCGGCTTCTTTATAGACCGACCCGTCCCCCCTACCCCAACCCCTAAACTCACTTCCACTCGTTGATCATCACTTGCAGTAAGTACAGTAACGTAATTCGAGGTGGACATTGACAATAACCCAAACAGTGGTTCATTTAAGAGGGACTGACGTTTTTTCAGCGATTTCCAATCTCAATGTCATGTGATTGTCATGGAACGGGGGAGGGAGGTGACAGGAGGAACCACACAGCTTCACAAATTACATATTTCTCGTGAATACCTTTGATGTTTGACATAAATGGCAAACTATTGTAGTGGAAGATAATTCTTGTCTTTTCTCACACGCAATTTACAAATCTACACCAGTTGCCAGTAAAAGTAGAACATCAATCTTTGCCTATTGTCTTTATCTTTCATATTTATTTAAAAGTGCTCAATGAGAAGATATCAGAATTTCTTCAAGTGACTAAAATTCAGTATTTAATATTGAACATGTAACCATCATAAAACCGTTCTGATAAGATGTAGCAATTCTTCTGGCTTTTATATACCCCATACGTTTAACTGCCTAATTATTGAGCCACCTGTAAACCAGCGCATCACTCATTGATTTCCTGAAACTCCGTCATTGTTCTTATACCTCACCTGTAGCTTCTGTCAACCAGCCTCATTGTTGTGCTTATGGCTCGAATTGCAACCCAACAATTATTTGCGTTGTATCGTTCAGGACAGGAACTAATCCGTCATTAGTAGGTATTTATGGAATAGGGAACGGGCCTGTTTCGTTGAAAACTAGATTCACTCAAACTTACACTCGAACACATATTTACTTATGTTTAAAATTTAAACTTTCTATTGATCATCATTGATTCACTCATCAACTTTTCATGATCTTCACAAATATTATCAAACCCCATCTCCGTCATCCTATCTTTCATTCTTCCATTACACCAAATGCTTGAAACTGCGGTGGAATGATGATCCATCCAGGTTAACCCTTCTCGTTATAGGACAGCCGGACATTCGATATTTATTGATTATCTTTTTTGCAACAATGGTTTCAGAAATTCGAATGCATATCATCACTAAAAGGATTATCAAAAATACATAGTTTGCTTCCGGCTCATTTAGCTGAGGCTTTTGCTTCACCTTTCCTTCCACCACTTTCACCATCTCTTCCCGCAGACGTTCTAAAATTATTGTAACCCTTGTCATTTGTGTCCGCAATTCAGCTGTCATTTTGATTTTAATCCGGTTTGATCCATTTTGATTTGGTAAATGAAACCGGCCAATACGGAATAAACGAACTAAGCGATATTCTATAGCACGAGGAAGAGTAAGTGTTATGCTAATAATGGTACGTCATAACGTCATTTATAATTAAGCACATTGGATTGTATGAGATTGATATTATGGACACAAATGACAAATCGTTGCCAGATTCAGATTGCAGCATTGCATTGTAATTGTAATCATAGGAAGGTGCAAAGAAATTAGTGTGAAAAAGAGGTCGTTTCAAACAACACGTGGAAAAGTGTGTTGATAAAAGTTGGAGTATTTTTAGGGCAAAAAGGAATGACAGAATTATAATGGTATAATTTATATGAGTTTTTGGTAGCAAACTTTGCAGCATCCTTTGTTTCTCTGGTTCTGGTCCTTGGCATTCCGGGGTATAGCAAGCGACGCGACTCCCCCACTCCGTGTGCTTCTTCTGTAAATCATGCAACTTTTTGTAGTGGAGTGGAATGAAGAACATTATTATGATAGACTTTTACAAACGATTTAAAATATAGTAATATTTAAAGAGGATTTATTTTCAGAAACCACCCAAAGTATGCAATTGTTTATTGCCTCAAGATTAAAAAATGATTTACAATTACATTAAAATATAAATATTACCAATCAACTCCTTTGCATTTGCTATAGTTGGACTTTCATTAGAGGCCCTGTACTTGCTATAGTGTAGTAGTCTGTATTGTTCATTATTGCTATATTTAATTATTAAAAGTTGGTTATATGTCAGATTTTATTTTGAGAATGCGATATTATTAGGTATTAATTATCAACTTGCTGTGTAATAAAGTTTTACTTAAATCTTCAGTTGAGATTGGGATTACATGTTCCAAGTAAGAGCATGAGCATAAACTTAATCACTATATAGACACAGCAATAAGCAATGGAATAGTACATAATATTTGTAGCTATGCCAAAAAATTTCTGTATGGCCGCATTCGCATTCGCTGTCGTCTTGGGTCCGCTAAAAATGGACCCGGCGGCACTCGCCTAGGACGCGAGCCGTCGGCCGGATCATATCTGTAGACAAGGAATAAAGACAGCCACACGGTTTCAGTTTCTTGTATGCATTATGCATTTGCACAATTTCCGAGCATGTATCTAAGCATTCTAATCATCGACGTTTGTTTGATGGACAACAATACAATGGCATTAGTTTTAGACATTTTATTATTTTGTGAGCAGCTTACCTCTCAGCCAGTGGAGCATTCCCAATCACAATCACATTAGGAAGGTTCTCGTTCACAACACCCCAACGAGGATGTGGATTCGGTCCAGGTATTCCATTTCTTTGTAGCACGGGCATTCGCCGCCGGCGTTGATGCTCGAGCCAGAAATGGATTCCAATAATTGAAATTGTAACTAGTCCCAGAAAAAGAAGCTCACGTAACGGCCACTCCCACTCCCCCATATTTGCTTGTTTAATGCAAATGACGCTGTTTGCAGTTTGCACTATGCTTGCTGATTTCACTCACGGTTCTCTAATACTGATTGTAACTGCACTTGCACCTGATAGTAGTAGTAATTAAAGTGGTTGGAGCTAGGAGAGTTTAAGATAAAACTTGTGTGTTTGTGGACACAAGTTTTATTTGTGTGTGACTAATTGTTTTGAGCGATACGGAGGCTGGAGGTTCTGATCGAGCTGCCACGCAGGTTAGAGGTAGGAGCAGAAGTAGTCAAAAGCCTTATGCCAAATTTGGATTCACACTCTCATAGCATGCTTCTAGTATTGAAGACTGCGACGAGTGAAATAATGCTCAACAAGTGGTAGAAACGTTATGAGCAGAGTTCAGTTAGCTTACAACCCTTTATCATTGGACTGATCATCCTGGGAAATGATAAAGCATTGTGATGACTCTGGTGACATAGTAGGTTTCTTTCTTGCTATTCTGATGCACTGTGTGATTGTGATTTCATGTATGCTCTACTAGTTTCCTATAAGTACGAATCAACAAGGGAACAAAGAGAGCGTTGTTGGCATAATACATGTGCGAATACGGGAGGAATTGGCGGAATTAGCCTCCTGATCCTGTTATAAGATCAAGATGCTGTTCCTGAACCTCAAGGCGTGTATATAGAATCGGCATTTAGTTAACATGATCAAGCTTTTACTAGATTCGAAATATAGGGAAACAGGAGTTTATATTAGAGCTGCATCTTATAATTATTGTAAGGATAAGGATACACAACTTGACTACTATGGCCTGATATGTGACAAATAAACAAGTAACGGGGATACAATGCTTATTACAGATGTGCACGAGAAATGGTCATAAGAAATATTGAGCATTAGCATTTCAGACAGCTAGGTAGTTTGCAGTTTCGTTCACCATGTCATCTCCTCATGATATCATTCGTTTAAAAAATATTTAGAATAGACCAATATAGAATCATGATACACGAGTATATATATATGGCTGATGGACTACGGGCCATGGCCCAGCAAACGAGACGACACTCAAACTTTTTGACATGAATTGTTTGTGTGATTTTATATTTGTTTTTATTATAACAGTGATCCGTGCAGGATAAGCGTCGTCTGACCATGAGAACTGATGTGAGAAATGAACGTATTCTCGTCAACTTTAAAGTTTCTTAGGAGGCGACGGTGGGGGATGGTAATGTTGGAGAAATGCTATCAGAAACATCTTGGCTTTTTTGTACTCAATAATAATCATGACATGTATAATGTGAATGTTGAATGCGGCTATGGACACTACTTTATTCCACACTCCATCTCCAAAAACCGTGTACCTTATGGTTGAGACTGAAAAGTGTATAGATTCAGGGCAGCTTGTTTCAATGAGCTCATGCCTCAAGATTTCAGCTTCCATCACACCACCATCATTTTTCTGTAAACAAAAATGAAAAATAATACTAATTCTTGTCTGGGGCGCAATTAGAGTTATGGAAGGCAGGAAGGGATTAAATATAATATGTCTGCATTTCTGAATCTCTCTATATCTACGTGTGTACTATGGAGCTTGGCAAGTTTTTTTCATAAACTACCTAAGCACACAAGCCGTGTATTCTGCCCCTGTGGATGTCGGTAATCATGCAATTTTTACATCTCATGATGAAATGAGACGAAACGTATTTTACTTCTATGTAATGTAACGCGACAAACCATTAAAGGCTGAAATTGCTGAAAAGCTTAAAAGTTCAATACTTCCAGCAGTTTAATCTAGTATTTGCCGTTGAATTAATATTTCATGAATTTCCAACACTTATCGTTAGCTTCATCATTGACTATTCTTTCAGAGTAACGACAAGTTGGCGTAATAGCTTGATGAAAATCCATATTATTAACCAAATAAAAGTTTAGCATGCTGACATATCATGAAAGGACCTCTCCAGTAGAAACAAAAACATCCGTTCTAATACAATACAATTGCTTTACACTAAGAAACTACGTAAACAGAAAATTGTCATGCATGTTGCTGAATCTCTAATTGATCTCTGCTAATATGTTATTTTTGATAACCAAGTCAAGCTTTTAGAAACGGATACTTCCCACCAGTACCTAGTTTATTTCATCTCGTAGTCTTATAGTTAGCCGTGGGTGTCCCACATAAGCCACATAAGTTGCACTCCAGAAAAAACGAAAAAGTGTCCCGATATGGAATATATACGCTGCTAGCATTCTTCACCATTAGTTCCTGCACCACCAGCGGATTTAAAGGATATTATATCCTGGATGTCAATATGATGCATGATAAAATGCATGGATGGAAACATGGAATGGAGTTGTATGCCTGCAGCTTTGTCCTCGCCTTGTAACTTTTGTTAGCTAAAAACGCTTTCTGATTTTCAATACCCTCTACTCCGCACCTACCCCGTTACATATCGTACGTGCACGTATTTTTCTGTTTCATATATTTGCATTAAAACTGCAAACAATTTGTCACGGAACTAATCCCATGTTCTTATAAATACTCACAATCTGAGGTTCAGGTTCAGCCTTGCCCTTTGTTCAGTAAAATGAGTTCGGGTCGTGGGTTCTTTTTCCAAGAATCACGAGAATAAAAAACAACTAATATCGTAGTCTAGCTGCGGCACACTGGCTAAATAATATGTATAATGTGTGTTTCTTTGCATATGACCAATGCTAACCAGAGCCAAGCCACTACATACACCACTAGATTAGCTTCAATTGACTCAAATATTAGAAACCTGTAGGTTTTGCTTGTTGCTTTCCAACATATTTCTAGCCTTCTAGGCAAATCTGCTTCTGAAATTGTAAATCTCATCAACAGGTTGAGAATCGATTCAATTAAATATGTTCATAGCATACAAACCGAAAGCAAGTACATCCATGCAAGACCACAATAAAGTTGCAATGATTAAAGCCATATTATTTCATTCGTATTATTTTCACATCTTATAGTCAGACTGGACTACATCACACAACCAAAATACTCAATCATTTCAAAATTTCCCTAGTTAACTTCACTGCATTCGTAAAGGTAAATCTGGAGATCTGATTGCCGTCACCTTCTTTCCTTTGATTCGCCACACTTGAGCTTAAATGAAACTGCAAAATGCAATTACACTTTTGGTATGCTACTTACTTACTGTTTTTCATTAGAGATTGATATTAGATATTGAGTTATGGTTCAATTTTACTCATTGGCTTCCGCTAATCCAAATTTTCAACAATAAAGTTCTCCTTCGTAAATCTATGTCATTTTGTATTTCATCTTAATACTGGAAATTTCCAGTTGCTATAAATCCTCCTTCCATATCATCTTCCTCCTCACGAAGAACTCACGTCAGAGCTGAGAAGGTAATTCTCAGAAAATCCCTTTTTCATTCTCAAGGCAGCTAGCAAGATGAATGAATAGCAAGAAATGAACAAAGTATTTTATATACATATTTCCGAGTTACACCGCTCATGATATCCCTATAATTCATCCTTGTAATTAATTGCTCTTAATGTTTCCGAGTGCGTCATCTTAAACCACGTTTCAGTGTGACTGTCTAATCTAATCTAGTCATCATCCCGTGTTAAAAGATTTGAACTTGAAAGAATACGTGCATCTTACTATCTCAATGTACGATCTGAAGAGTAAGAATAAAAAAATTAAGCTTCTTTGCATTATGCGCCTATACTTGTTGTATCACTTGCTCAAGATAAAATATCAATTTTAAAAAATGAAGCATTTTGTCCGATAAACGACATTCGAATGAATACACCTTAGGACGGAGGAGGTCGGAACTCCGAAATAATATTTCATTTTATTTGCCATTTTGAGCTATTGCATTGCAATGTTAATCCATACAGGTTCGTTTTTCATCCATATGCCATGCTGGTGTAATCTACAGTTATTGGAGCATGATGCTGTATATTATATATATATACCTTTTTTACCCTAATCCAGAGCCAGCCAGACAAAAGTGGTGACTGGTGAGTACTGACAATGAGCACGTAGTGGATATATGTTTCTGTTTCTACATTCATCATCAGAATCAGGATGATTCTTTCGTGATGCTTTCCAGTATCAGATATATTTGTACACATGTGTGATCTTGTGCATAATCTTGCTTATAGAAACCAACTAAACTAGGAGGGGGCCCGATTTCTCCACTGAATCATCCATGATATGGCTTGTAGTAAATTATGAATTTTTACGCTCAACGTTAGCTACAAAGGTCAAAGTAGCGACAAGGGATTGTTCAATTCAATTGTTTTCAATTCCGTTTATTAAGGAGTGAGGAGGTGAGTTAATAAGGAGTTAACTCTACATGGTTTCTTCCAAGCAAGTTTCAAATTCTGTTTTCGGAAATCCATCATTGCTTATCAATCAACATAAAATATGTAGCTCATAGCTAATTATAAGTTCGTAATTCAGCGACATCCGTCCAAAATTGGTTTCACTGGGCCAGTCAAAATGACATATAGATATGCGTAATAATGCGTGACGCCATCACCATTTCATCTTAGATCAGCGCATGTTAGCACTGTGGTTTATGATATGACAAAGTCTTACAACGACAAGAAAGAAAACAAGTACACACCGTCGTACGTACGTACATACGCTAAACAGAATGTGAGAAAACTTCCTAAATAATGAGATCTTCACACACTGCTTAGTTTTTACCTACGAGTAGGTTTATTTTTTTGCGTGAGTTAGCCATCAGAGTTGTTTCACTGCGGATTTCCCCATGCTAACAAAGCCAATATTACTTGTAATCTTTATCGTTATTATTATTGCCAATTTAATGATTTAACGAACGAGTGTTTGGAAGAAGGAGTAACTTGATATGAGGTGGTGAGTCCTTTTTTTGTTTTATAAATATGTTGTCAATTGTGATCCGGAAGCCGTCACTGTTAGTGAGTTTCTTGTCACTTTTCAGTTAGGGGGGTAGAGAGGGAGTTATATAGTTTTATTGGTCAGTCAAAAACAAACCTTGATTGCCAAGAAAATGCCCGTTCGCTTATGATCATTGTTTTTTTTAGTTATAAAGCCTAAGTCTTGTTACATTGACTGATCTAAAAGAACGTGTTTATTTTGAAATATATCTTCAGCAGATTGTCCATACATATTATCTCACTATTTAAGGTTCTGTCATCTACAACAACACGTGTTCTCCGATGACTGATCTGATCTTGTAGCTTCGCATATCCTTGTAGATAGATAGACATCCATGGATTTTGTGCCCACCTGACCCAACTAACTTTATCCACTTTCTTCTTAATAACAATAATAATATTGCACATAAATCTTTGTATATTTTTGGCAGTGATTAAGATTCCTGAGCTGACTACAGCTGTTTCTACAACTACTCCTGCTTGTGTAGCTAACCTTTCTAGAGAGACCTTGAAATATTGGCAGGAGCCAAGGGATAAGATCAGCTTGAGAAAAAGTGAGGAGGAAACGGATCCTGACAGACAGCTGAGAGTGCTGAGGGGGTGACGGTTACCAACACAAAACCTGTGGCAGACAGAAATCGTTCGTCGTAGTCGTCAACTGGTCCATTGTGTGTCCGACGAGATGAGTCTTTCGAAGAGCAAAGTTCATGAAGGCGACGTGGCGGCTGTTGGAGATGTCCCGCTTGAGCTTCCGGTCGAAGTAAGAGAAAGCATGATAATGTTTGAAATTAAGCTGTATTGGATGATTCTTGTATTTAACCAACTTTAGTCATTATTGGTCACCAACTCATATTTATGGTGACATTGTTTATTTTTTGTACCAGATATGGGATAAAATCCTGAACATTGTACGCCATCGGGATAATTACACCCAGGATGACCTCGCGGCCTGCCGACTAGTCTGTGGCCAATGGAAAGATTTGGTTGATAAATTACGATTAACCCCCAGAGGTTACGTTTGGAATCCCTATTTCCTGACAACAGGGAACGAGGACGCCGAAGCTTTAGTCGACCTTGGAAGAACAAACGGCATCTATTTATCAACTGCACACGAGCTGGAGCAAGTTTTGGCTGATTGGGAGAACCCCCAGACAAAACCACTTTTGAGCAAAACGCTTATCGTGGATTTCATGAACACAGAAGACTACTTAGATGTTTGTCGGCGCTTCCCTGCAGTAGTCGAAAAAACTTGCAGCTCACATTGAGGATTTTAAAGTAGCTGTTGAGCCACTGATTCCATCATCCCGCGAAATCCTTCTAAAGATTCTGAAGATGAACAACCTGTCCTCTCTCACCGTTTATTTAAAAGGGCCGTTTAATGATGATGCGTACTCAAACGCTGATCCGATCCTGGAGGAGTGGTTGTCTCAAACCTTGGCGATTACGCCCCAAGTTGTCAACAATCGGCTGGTGGAATTGCGCATGTTGGGAGATCGTGGTAGGTACTCGGCTGATTTCTTCAAGCTGTGCTCCAGGATTACAGGAAATCATATTAAAAACTTGCAATTTGTTGGTGACTCTCTCCGCAATGATGATACAAAATTAAGCTCTCTCTTAAATTTGTATCAAAATGTGGACACAGTAAAAGTGACGTCTGGGGATGCCTGGGACTGGGCGACTCTGGAGCAACTTCCGCTTTTCCATCCTTGGAACATTCGGCGACTTTCTCTGAACTTCCAGTCGAGCTATGTCGTTAAAATGGATTCACTATCTAACCTTTTTAGTGAGCTTTATCGTCGGAACAATGAAACGTTAGAGGAACTACACTTGATGTTCAGCAACAGGAATTCGAGACTGCGCGATGGAAGGATTATCTCAACCCCTGCCGGAAAGTCATCTTTCAATTTGACAAAATTGTCGCTACCATTCCTGATGACGCGTTACCCAAAACTCTTGGAGGAAATTGTAGTAGCTTGTCCGAAGCTGATTTATCTCACGTTAGTGGTCACCGATGACGGGTTAGTAGCAGGAGAGGAAATGACGCCGAAGCAGGTGGAAGCCGTTGTGCAAATGTGGCGCTATGCACCCCCTTCCGTAAAATGGATTGCTGTGAAGTACCGATAGACCTTGAACGATTTCCAACAAAGAGATCTTAGCTAACATAGACACCACGTGTATCCGTAATGGAGTAAGTTTTTTGATTCGAGTTGCTTATTTTATTCAGTCGAGGTATTTTATGATGCCAAAAGTTGTGTTAATACGTTATATGAAATAAATTTGAGCTATGAAGTGTTTTAGATGCAATATTACTTTTGATAAAGACTAGGTGTTTTTATTATACGAATGACGGCAAATGCATGATGATATTAATTGCAGATTATCTGTTTATATGTAGAACCAGAATGTAATTCCAATCCAACTTCACAATTCCACCCAACCGCTTAGTTTTACTGAACAAGCATATTTTTATCAATTTAGAATTTAGGGAAACAAGATTTAGTAAGTGCAGAAATTAAATGATGATGAAGTGAATGGGCACAGAAGACAAATCGTTGTCATATTCAAATAGCAACGTTGCAACATTGTAATCATAGGAAGGTGCAAAGGAATTAGTGTGAAAAAGAGGTAGTTTCGCACAACGCGTGGTAAAGTGTGTTGAGAAAACTCGAAGTATATTTAGGGCAAAAAAGGAATGACAGAAGGCAATGGTATAACTTATAGAGTTTTTGGTAGCAAATTTTGCTGCATCCTTTGTTTCTCTGATCCTTGGCATTCCGGGGTATAGCAAGCAACGCGACTCTCCCACTCCGTGCGCTTCGTCTTGTAAATCATGCAACTTTTTGGAGTGGAGTCGAGTGGAATGAAGAACATTATGATGATAGACTTTTAAATACGATTTAAAAATAGTAATATTTAAGGATGGCTTATTTTCATAAACCACATAAAGTATATAATTGTTTATTGCCTTAAGATTAAGAAATGAATTGCAACAATTACATTTAAATATGATATTATCCATCAACTACGTTGCATTTGGCATTCCCTATAGTTAGACTTTCATTAGAAGCCCTGTACTTGTTAACTATAGTGTAGTCCATGCTGCTTATTATTGCCATATTTAATTATTAAAAGTTGGCTATGTACCAGATTTTATTTTGAGAATGGGATATTATTAGGTATTAATTATTAACTTGCTGTGTAATAAAGTTTTACTTAAAATCTCCAGTTGACATTCATGAGCATAAACTTAATCATTAACGATAAGCAATGGAATAGTACATAATATTTGTAGCTAGACCATTAAATTTCTGTGTCTAACTCTTTGTCGTCTTCGGTAAATTGGTGCCGGCACTTGCCTAGGACGCCAGCCGTAGTCCGGATCATATCTGTAGACAAGAAATACAGCCACACGGTTTCAGTTTCTGGTATGCATTATGCATTTGCACAATTTCCCAGCATGTACCAAAAGCATTCTTGCCATCGACGTGTTTGATGGACAGCAAATAATGAACAACAATACAATGGCACACAATGGCATTAGATTTAGACAGTTTAATGTTTTGTGAGCAACTTACGTGTCAGTCAGTGGAAAATCCCTAATCACAAACTCATAAACAAGGTCCTCGTTCTCATCACCCCAACGGGGATGTGGATCCGGTTCAGGTATTTCATTTAGCACGGGCATTGGCCGGGCTCGTTGCTCGAACCAGAAAAGGATTTCAATCATTACAATTGCAATTACTGCAAGTAGAATTAGCTCCCAATCCTCCATATTTGCTTGTTTAATGCAAATGATGCTGTTTACAGTTTGCACTAGGATTGCTGATTTCACTCACGGTTCTCTAATTCTGATTATAACTGCACTTGCACCTGATAGTAGTAGTAATTAAGGTGGTTGGAGTTAGGAGAGTTTTAGATAAAACTTGTGTGTTTGTGGAAACAAGTTTTATTTGTGTGTGACTAATTGTTTTGAGTGATACGGAGGCTGGAGGTTCTGATCGAGCTGCCATGCAGGTTAGAGGTAGGAGCAGCAGTAGTCAAAAGCCTTATGCCAAATTTGGATTCGCACTCTCATAGCATGCTTCTAGTATTGAAGACTGCGACGAGTGAAATAATGCTCAACAAGTGGTAGAAACGTTATGAGCAGAGTTCAGTAAGCTTACAACCCTTTATAATTGGACTGATCTTCCTGGGAATGATAAAGCATCGTGGTGACATTTCTTTCTTGCTATGTTGATGCACTGTGTGATTGTAATATCATGTCTGCTCTACTAGTTTCCTATAAATACGAATTCAACAAGGGAACAAAGACAGCGTTGGCACAATACATGTGCGAATACGGGAGGAATTGGCGGAATTAGCCTCCTCATCCTGTTATAAGATCAAGTGTCAAGATGCTGTTCCTGAACCTCAAGCCGTGTATATAGAATCGGCATTTAGTTAACATGGTAAAGTTTTTATTAGATTCGAAATATAGGGAAACAAGAGTTTATATAAGGGCTGCATCTTATAATTATTGTAAGGATACACAACATGAGTAGTATATGATGTATGTAGCAAAATAATTTTATAAGCGAAGGGGAAAAAGTAAGAGTAAACAAAACTATTATAACAGAACGTAAACTGCGAACGAGAAAAAGTCAAAAGTAATATTGAGCATTTAGCATGTCAGATAGCTAGGTAGTTTGCAGTTTCGTTTACCATGTCATCTCCTCATGATATCATTGGTTTAAAATATTTAGAATATTACAATATAGAGTCATATTTCACGAGTATATATATGGCTGATGGACTATGGACCATGGCCCAGCAGACGAGACGATACACAAACTTTTTGTCATGGATTGTTTGTGTGATTTTAGATATGTTTTTATTATTATAATAGTGATCCGTGCAGTATAAGCGTCGCCTGACCATGAGAACTGATGTGAGAAATGAACGTGTTCCCGTCGACTTTACTTTCTTGGGAGGCGAGGCAGAGCTGAAACTAATACTGATTTTTGTCTGGGGCGCAATTAGAGATATGGAAGGCAGGAAGGGATTAAATATAATATGCCTGCATTTCTAAATCTCTGTATTTATGTGCGTACAACGGAGCTTGGGAAGTTATTTTCATAAACTACCTAAGCATACAAGCCGTGTATTGTGTGTGCACTTATGGATATTGGCAATCCTAATTTTTACATCTCAGGATGAAACGAAACGCTTTTTTACTTCCATGTAACGCGACAAACCATATTAGGCTGAAAAGGTTAAAAGTTCAATACTTCCAACAGTTTAATCTAGTATTCGCCGTTGAAATAATATTTCATGAATTTACAACACTTACTTAGCTTCATTGTGGGCTATTATTTCAGGGTAACGACAAGTTGGCGTAAAATAGCATGATGAAAATCCACATTATAAACCATAACATCCGTAACAACCGTAACATATTAATATCCGTGCTACGGAACACACCTACTTAAATGAAATTCAATCTGTCAACTTAAAAGCAAAACTTAACAAAAATAAAAATACAATGTCTTGTCATGCCTGACTCCTAATCCTTTAATTGATATTTCGCAGTTTCGCACGCTCATTTATCTCGGCTGATAGCTGGTATCTTTGATATTAAAACATCACTCGCCACGCCACACTGCACAAGGCAACTCAATCACATTTGACTTGTCAAACAAACACAAATCCATTACAAACCCCCAAACAGGCCCCATATGCTTTTCGCTCTTAATGTCCCTGCATCCTCTGCTAATATAAGATATATTTCTATTAATGCAAAAAGAATTCAAAAGGAAATGTTTGGGCGTCCTTATATTGTTAGCTCTAATATTGTATCAGTAGTTTCTCTGGATAATATTATGCTAGTAAAGAACAGGTCTCTGATAAAATGAATCTGTACGATACTCTCATGCTCACCCAAAACGTACCCAACTTTGTAAGTTTGTCGTGATAATTTTTGTACTTGTTGTGCTAAAAGTATCATATAATTTCATTATTTGTGTCTGATTGAGCAAAGTAGCTGTCCGTTGGAGGTTCTTCGGTCTCAAGATAACTACCTAACTCAC
The DNA here is from genome assembly GCA_036850665.1 of Dicranocentrus wangi. NCBI lineage: Eukaryota > Metazoa > Arthropoda > Collembola > Entomobryomorpha > Entomobryidae > Dicranocentrus > Dicranocentrus wangi. The sequence goes on from JAANSN010002747.1 coordinate 16,813, forward strand.
AGAACAAAACTTGAACCTTTTGTGCAACAACTTTTGAGAGCAATAAAAAATAACTCAGCAACCACCAGCCAAGAAAAGATTCATTTGTTTCTGGAATTGGAAGGAAGGAAAGGGATTCAAGATGCACTTTGCCAAGAGGTTAAATATGCAATATATGCTCCTTTATACCCATTAGGAAACTAAAAAGCAAAAAAGTGGAGAGTTGAGCATAGGTAGTATGAAAACATTTTGGTCTGATCCCATCTTTGCTGGTATGGGCCGAGTATGTCGTCGGATTGGGAGTGTTTTTAGAGCATTTTATTACAGCACTGCACTGATGTGATAATACTCAAGTCGTAAACGATATATTATTTCTTGGTAGACGTGATTAGGAGCTGAGGACATTATGATTTTTTTCCACGAGTAGTTTTCATGCATGAATTAAATTGGACATAAAGGTCGTTCTTAAAATTTCCCCCTATATCTACTAAGTCTATTTATTCTCAACTCTTTTTAGTTTTTGTTTTTTCCACTGCATTCGTGTCTAACTCCAACCAAGTGGCTCAGTTAATGTCCCCTCCTGGAGTTTCTTCGGTTTCAAAATAATTCACCGAGAAAAAACATTGAGGTGACAGGTTTCAGCCTTATAGAAAGTACCAGCTTCGTCATGCTCTTTCGAAGAATGCCATGCTCAATTCCAAGAAGACTTGTCAGTCTTATCATGATCAATTCCACTGTGCTGTTTTCTCCTGGATAATTAGTTCTTCTTGTTTTACTACAAGTATCCTATTTCTTTCGTGTCTAGTTTTAAGTAGCTCCGTATGTCCTTATCAGTAGATTCACGTCTTGGAAGTGGAGACAAAGAAAAGGGTTCAAGAACGGCGCTTTGCGGCCACCTTCTTATACAGATGACCCTTTTTTATACATCAGCATCAGGCAGGATGCAATAAATAAAAAAATAAATGTGTCATACAATCGTCACGTTTCTTTCACAGACCTCCATGCATCGTCACGTCATCTGGATAATAATACATATAGACAGTGGGATATGGTGTGTCAGAGATCACAATCACAAAAATGACATACTGTAATATTATGAGCGTGAGTGAACTCAAGTGGAATGCTTTTGAGTAATAATGATACAGCGGTGACAACGTCAGCATGTTCAAATTAAAATCAGTCTATATATATTTTTAGAGAAATGATTTAAATACTTTTTCGCTAAAAAAAATATTATCGTGCAGCAAATAATGAAGAGAACCCGGTTTGATCGTGGTTATCCCATCGGATTAGAAATGTCAGTAGCGAGTGGTGTGGTCCAGTCACGGAAGGCCAAGTAAGTGCGGATCCCTTAAGTATTTTGTGTCTCCCCTGATACGTGACTGCTTGTGTGAGCACTTATAATGTACGATTTAATGCCACCCATTTTTTGGAAATGCAGCTATGTAAGAAAATGGGTGAACATAACAATGCAGTACGCACCCACATCAATAATCAATATTCGGACTTGTATAGAGAAACTGACTACCTTAACATTTGGAGGCCCCATTTAATTCAACTTGATAATAGCAGCGTAGGTTCATGGTTCCATTTAATCTAGCTCGAGGAGTGGGTGCGGAGACGACGCACGCATGGGCAGCTAAATAACTTGTGATCAATAAAATACCTTACGTGAATGAATCATTAATTGTTTAATTGATGGCTTCGAAGGGTTTTGTTATTTGCATTTGTTGGCAGCCTGGGGGGTCATCATGGAGGAGGAAAGTCGCAGACGCAAATTTGTAGCAGTTTGAAAATGCTATAGTCGAGATGTTATGGCCTGTCTAGATAGAATGTTAGGCCTAACTACTCTCTTGTTGAAACTTCTTGTTCTAAATTGTGCTTAACGTTAATGTTACCTGACTAAATTTTTTGTTTAATTTTCTTTTCTTGTCACTGTTTCCCCTTCCGTACATTGACGGTACACCCTCGTCCCACCTACAGAATTTTAATGGAAAACATGGAATAACTAAAAAAAAGTCTCAAATGATTTTCATTTTAAAAATTGTCACACTTTAATCTAAATATTTTTCCAATATATCCATCCATACACCTATCACATATCCTCACAGTACAAGTGGGTTAGTGGGAGAAAAAAAAGTGCATCAGTCAAACTAAAAGGCACAAACCCCAACCCCATGCTGAGTTTGAGGTGTTGCTCAAGAAGAAGACAAGTGGGAAATCCTAAAGCCATTTAATATAGGATATTCGGATGAATAATGCAATGTAACTAGACTGAAAAAATCACCCTCGTGTTGCATGTCTTCATAGATGGAGGTTTATTATTACACCACCACCACCACCAACCCACCTAAAGCTGGAGAATCCCGTACGGGCGAATATCATGTTACCAAGTTAAGCGATCTTTTCAGCCCCCAACGTTATTGACAGAATTCCAAACTGTGAGACTGATTTATAGGCACAAGAGTTCCCCACACTGTATCCACATCCGTGTTAATTAAAATTTGCCCAGTGTGAGAATATATGAGTTTTTACCCCAATTCAATCCGATTTCTCTGACTAATTTAGCACGATTGCTGTCAATAAAGAAGAAAACGAAGTTCGGTAATACTCTCCGGTTGATATTGCTGAAACACAAACATTTCCACAATTCACAGATATCATGGGGTTTTCCGTGGAAATCTACGTTGGTGGTGGGGGTGACTTCACCCGAGTTGTTTGGATTGCTCTGCCAAAAACAAATGAAATGCGAACCGTCGAGCATGAAATGAAGAGGGGGAACATTTTATTTATTATCATCACCTTACAGCCAACGACAACGAACGACACAAGCCATGGCATAAACCAAAGGCAACCACACAGATAAAGACATGATGTGCATCCTAAATACGAAAACATCAAATTCCAAAATATCTCCACTTTTCTCCTTAAGAATCCGTTTATTCTTTCCCTACCACGCTTTGTTTTACAAGTTCAATAGAATACATATACTGCAGCACAAATAACAAAAGCATTCCATTTCGCATCCTCTTGCATCCCAAAATGACCCTAAGACGTTTTTTACTCAAATTGTTCTATGTACATTCCATTCCATTTTTTTCGTCTAGAAATGTTACGCCTAACTACTCTTTTGTTGAAACTGCTTGCTTTCCCTTTTCTTAATTCTGCTTACCTTGTGTACAATATACTTCTGATTTGTTGTCACCTGGCTAAATCTTTTGTTTCACTTTGTTTTCTTGTCACGGTTTCCCCTTCCCGTCCGTACATTGACTGTACGTATACCCTTATCCCCCTACAGTATTTTAATGGAAAGGATGGAGTAATTAAAAGTCAAATGTTTTTCATTTTAAAAATGGTCACCCTTTAATCTAAATATATTTCCAGTATATTTATCACTGGTATCGCTGGTATCCATCCATCTAACCCATTTCCTCACAGTAAAAGTTGGTTAGTCAAGATCATGCGTATCGACTGTGTTCTTCGTCCAGGTAAAACGGAGACGACGTACTCAACTCCAATCTGAGTTGGAGGTGTTACTCCAGAAGGGAAGACAAATTGGAAATCCTAAAGCCACAATACCAGATGAATATATATGCAATATATACAAACAGACTGATAAACCATCCTCTCCCTTCTAGAACATTTTTCTTCTCAAACCGTGAGAATTTATTAGAAATACAAATTCATACGTCGTTAAGCACAATGGAATATGGAATAATAAATTGATCCTCTTCAAATTCCAAAATACTACTTATTTTGTTAAGAGCTTTTTATTCTTCTTCTTTAACACTTATTTCATATCTTAATTAAATAGAATCTACTAAATCATAAAAACAAAATCCTTCCATTTCATTCCCAAAATGTACCTAAAACGTTTTTTACCCAAATTCTCTTTTATGACCTTTGCTTTCCACTTTTGACACGTAACAACAACAACATCTTGAAAATTCAAGAATAAATAAAGACTTGTCAATAAAGACTGCCTGGAGATAAAAGGAAAACGTTTTGGGAAGGATATTTCATCTTGGATTGTTATTTCACCATTAGGAGATGCAGCCGCGATGGTTCATTTACACATGGGCCAGGATTTATCCCAGCTTTAAGGCCTTCCCTGCTAGATATTCTCATGTACACTGGGCTTCGATGCAGCAAAAAAATGTCAGTCGGATTTCCACTCTCCTTTGAGAAGCATCTTCCTCTTCAGAGCTCTTATTGTCCAAGGAGGATTTTTCCGCTGATTCTAAAAAGTGAGCTTCGGCTCTGATTGTTTTGTCACAATTATAATTGCAGGTATATTTATTCAAGTGTCCATTTCACCCTAACGGGATACTGTGCATGTCTTACCCTTCATTTGTCTTGCCTGCTTTCTTATTTCACTCTTCACTGGTGGAAAAGAGGAAGAATCTGGGAATATTTTTGTCTCAAAGATCCATGCGATCAGGTCATTTATAACTGCTTCTAAAGCTGAGCTCCAAGCAAAAAACCGCATGTACTATGGGCAGCATATTATTCTAAGTCGTAAAAAATACGTACTGATTATACTTATTATGGAAAAACTCCAGTGTGACAATGTGCGATGATATATTTTTATACATTTTTGTGTATCGCGATGAATTCTCTGATTTACGGCAATAAATCTTAACACGTTGTCTTTATTCCCTATCTTAAATAAAAGTAACTTGTTGTTGGGTTTGGACTTTGGAGTAAGTGGTGATTAGGATTTCAGTTATGGAATAATAAACTGATAGATTTGGAAGGGAATAGAAATGCTAAAAAACAAAGCTATAATTGGGTGCATATAATATTAATTGTTTACACATTATTCACACAGTCTGGATTTATCTGCACCATCCTCATTATTTCGCATAAATGGCAACAGGTAATGAATATGTTACTTCGGATTAGGATCCTTGCATATTAGGTATATCATAATTATCAACTAATTGTATGAATAGAATGCATTGTTTGCTTAGGTTGATTGAATTGCGGACCGGTGCGGTGTGTAGGTGAGAAGGTCGTGTTATTATTTTTTTGTGTTTTGGTGGAGAATGAAATCTTGGTCAATCAAGACATGATGGTCATGGTCACCTCTTCCCTTTTGTCCTTCCCTCTGCACTATTCTATTTATGTTAGTAAATAAAAGGAGAGGGGACTAGGCATTTATTAATGGGATTCGGCAAGTTCCTGAAAAACAAACTTGAAAGGCTAATAGAAATAAAATCTATACTGCTAATAGCATGTGTAATGCTTTAAGGATATCAGAGGAGAAAAGAATACAAGCTTAGGAAGAATTGAAAAGTTGAAATTGTATTTTTG
>JAANSN010002748.1:0-22096 GCA_036850665.1 Dicranocentrus wangi
AATTGTGCATTATGAATTTGAAAATGTGAATTTTTCTTATATCTTCCAGGCTGTCTCAGATTTGCTCCTTGGAGTCTTTTGTATGCCAGTCACCCTGATTGGTCAACTTTTGAGGAATTTTATCTTTGGAGCTGCAATGTGTCGTCTTCTCCCCTACTTTCAAGGTAAAAAAGTTTGATGTGTGCATTATTTAAATGAGTTATTGATGACGCAGGATCATTGCTTCCTTAACTAATGCAATGATCAAACTTAATGAAAAGTTTTTATATATAGAAAATTTAAATATTACAAATTATAACTTTGGATATAAATTCAAAAGGGATACTGCAACTGGAAAAACTCCCAAGTCACAACTACAGGAAAACTTTCCCTTTTTTCGTTTTTTTTTACTTTTAGTCTGGAAAGTTTGGATTTCATTTTGAGTCTTTTATTATTAGCTATGAATTGAAATAGATATGGTATGAATGGTGGGAGGTCGGAACAGCAGCTATAATTTACATTTGAATCGAAACTACAAAACTGAAAGTGCAAATGATAGTGTCGACTTTCATTTTTCGCTTCCGTGAACATTAATGATTTTTCTCCCTAGTTGGGATAGGCAAGGCACTTCCACAGAGAGATTCATCAGCTTGCTTGTGCGCGGTCAATATATGTGTCACTGAAGAAAAAAGTGCACTTGTGCACGCCGATCCTCAACAAAAGAGCTTCTACTTCTTCTTGCATGGTTTCTATTGAAACGGCTCTCTGTTTTGACATGTCCATTCAGTCAGGATTGTATAAAAACAAGAAAGGACAGACAGACGTCTTTTTCCTCTTGCTATTTATGGACGAGGAGAACAAGACAGGGCTGATTGGGCTGTGCAGAGAGAAAAAAAAAGCTATGAAAAACAACTGTCATTCACAATGTAGTTAGGTACACACACGATAAATTTAGAGGCACTCACTTAATGACATGGTGTGCTACTCAGACGTATTAGATGGGAACGCGGAGCGTTGGTAAAGTAAAGTAAAAAAAATAGGAGCAGCATCATGGAAACAGCTCGTGGTTCCAAAGTTGTGTGGCTCTACCGAGAGATATTGAGTACATTCGAGTAATTAGTTGCAAAGTCGGCATAAATATAATATATACGGTGTCTGTGACACGAGCTGTACACATTTCCAACAACAAGGGAAATGGAAACAAGGTTGACGACAAGTCAATAAGGAAAGATTGAAACGGCGTATTACAGGCTGCGTGGGTGGGTGGTTCGGGCTCAACTTATTATGAGTAGCAACAACAACAACAACAACAATTAGAGCTCTCTGCCTATGACCTTTTTGCATGATGATATAATAATGCTGGAAATTGCAAAATGAGAAGAGGAAGAAGAAGAAGGAGCAGAGGTTTATTAGGCAAGAAATGTGCGTTGCGTGTTGTGCTACGCAAAAAAAAACGTCCTGCTTTAATGAGGTTTTATGTTGTTGGCGAGTTCCATACTGATCGCGAGTTTAGATTCGGTCGCCACGATGGAAACAATGTTATTTGCTCAGAGACACGTCCTCAACTTTTTCACTAAATCTGAATCAGATTGTGTGGGCGGCGGCTATATCACCTAGGTCAGTTAAGAAAAAGGGAAAACGTCGATTTGAATTTTGCGTAATTGCAACATAAATAAGTAAAAAAAAAAAAGTAATTTCATTCCGGAGAGTATACACTTTCAATGAAGTTTTACATGCTATGGTTTCCAACTTTTCTTTTAGAATGCGAACAACGTCGTCGTTCCACCCAGAGTATTTTTTTTATTAGCGACCCGCAGGGTAAGCTCGTTAAACGCGTGGTTTTCCTGAATAAAACTCCCCTAATCTGGTCCGCCCTGTATGTGTCATGTGTGAATGGACACACGCGTTGTTTCCAAATGAAGCTGTTACAGTTGAATTAATCTGGAGTCACGTAGCATTAGTCGCTCCCACTAAACTGAACACGCCAACAGCCAACATGTCAACAAACCTGAAGACTAGACTGATGAAGACTACAGTGCCTAATAATAACTTTTTGAGAGGATATCAATGGCCTGGCATCTATCTAATTAGGTGGTGAAAAAAAGCGCCAGTATCATCGTCCCACAGAAAATCTTGAAAGTGCCTAGTCTTGTAAACCAAATCTAAATTAGGGGTTCAAAAAAGTTTTCCTACGACATAATGATAAAAATGAGACGTCGTCTCCCTGAAAAAATATTATCATGCGAAAAAGGTAGGCATACGTATATGCCACTAGTGAATTTGACATAATCAAACTGTGTGGGCGAAAGCCCGTCCACGCGTTGCGTTGCTTACATTTAAGTTTTCACAACAAACAAGAACAAATAAGTGTTGTTGGAAACAAGCTGTCATCACATGCCTCCACAGGAGAATTTTTTTTTCTTCCACTCGACACCGCCTCCTCCACCCAATTCGGGTAATTCAGAGGAGAAAATAAGCATCCCTTAATAAACTCCATATATTGTTTTCTCCTGTAAAATATTACTTTTAGAGAGCGGATACCTTTCTCCGTTGTGCTTTTTGGAGAGCTTTAATCTGAAACTAACAAGACCTGATGGGGCCACTGCCCTTTCTTTTAACCAAAATTGAGCTAACAAAAACCCAACGTTTTTGGAGTACCTAATAAGTTTGTGGTGGTAGTAGTAGCACCACACGGAGTCAGGACATTTTTTATTCTCGCAAATCTGAATCACTTTGAGTAACGGGCGGTGTTTGCGAAACCGACCCGTGAACCTGCTCCATCCAGACAACCTGCTCATTCCAGAGAATGAGGACACAACTTTTTCTATTTGGCTTGAGAGCAGGGAAAGTGCATTTTGTGGTTTGTCACGCGGGCCTTACGCGACTAAGGCTCAAAGTCCACAATCCAATACATACTGCCTCGAGGAGCTTCCTTCATAACTGTTCTGTTGCAAGCTGTATCAAGAGTTGACCCCAATCCCAATTTATGAACGCTTCGAATGCGAAATTTTAATGAGGATGATGTCATCTTTATTTAGGGTAGACAAAATTAACAACCTCCAATGGAAAAATATGACATTTACATTAATCAACCAGTTTATATGAAGAATAGGTAGATTTAGTAAAAGTTAGTGTAGCTGTTTGTACTCTTTTTTGTAAATTTCGTCATTCAACAAACGACCCTCCGCGCCCACCTAAGTAAATCGAGGCTTTCCGCAAGGATCCTTATATTCCATTTCAAATCCTGATCCTTTTCCGTTTTTAAGCTAGCTAAACTAAGTTAAAACATTAATTTTCATTTCAAAATGAAGTGCAATGCATATAGGTTGGTATAAAAAAAGCCGGAAATTTATTATCTTCACTTGTTCCACCTACAACAAGTGGTAGTAGGGAGTAGGGAGGGACTGAATGAATGAGTGTGCCCCGTTCCGAGAAAAATTGTTGATATTACTCGTCACGTAATCCTGTATACTATATACACAATTTGTCATTGAATGCGTGCATTATTTTTTTAGCAATCTAACTATCTAACTATATAAACTTGTTTATCTTTAATTTTTTCTAGCTGTGTCTGTGTCTGTTGGTGTGTGGACCTTGGTAGCAATATCTCTGGAGAGATACTTTGCGATTTGTAGGTAAGTTGCAGTCTTGAACTTGTTTTACACTTCGTCAACGTCATACATGTTTCCAACTGTCAGTTATTTATTAAAGCACGTCAGGCATATTTCAAATGTCAAAAAATCATGACAAAAAATGCTAATCCATTACACGTGTGCAATATGTATAATGTTGCAATATGCGAGTTTGTTCCCCAGATGATAAAAATGTTATTATGCTCTCATTTTAGTCCTAAAAAGTCAAGCTCAATGCCGAAAATTACAAGTTTTTTCTAAAGACATCCCCTCCTTCTCTCTCCCCATGAATTGGTTCTCAACGAACTTGTAATTATTCTCATTTCCAGAATCTCAAATGCGAAATAAAATAAGTATATACCTCTGCCCTTTGCCAATCTGGCTCCATTTGTTGTAAGAAAAAGTAAAAGAAATAGTGAATCAACCTTTTTTGGATTCATGGGAGACTTATTCAATCCCGAATGAAATGAAATTGCCAGCGTAATTTAGCAGTTTTTGATTACACGTCATCTCGATGGCCTTTTATTTAAGAAAATACAAAAAATAGGTAACTAATTGTAAGTAGCTCTTACACAGCGAAAATGTATTTATGTACATGTACAGGGAAAGAAAACCACGTCATAAAAATGTCGGGAACCCAACCCGACATCATCATCATCTTTTCCACTCATACTGTGACCCTGTGACCTTGATCGACTGCACGCTATTTCTTAGTAATATCTAATATAGCAAAAGCGGAGTGATTGAGACATAAATAAATGTGCTTCTGTTGACATGAAAGATTAAATAAAAAAGGGCAAGCTTTTTTTGTTTATCAAAATTCAGTTTTTATTAGCTACTCTGTATGTAAGCCAATTAGAAGTACAAAAGGAACGGCCACTACCACATACTGCCACAAAGAGGGTGTTTGGGTTTGGGGTGACGGAAGACTCCATTTTATGACATCGTCATCGTATCGCTTCTTGTGAGCAATGCACTTGGTGGTGAAGCCAGGTTTTTGCAGGTTGTCGAAGCGATTACACAAGTACAAAGGACTCTATAGTTTCTCGAGCAAGATAAACTGATGGTGGACACAAAGCACCATTGTAATCTCCACTATCGCACTACTCGCCTCATTCCCATTCCAAACAACAAATCTCCTGTTACTCCATAACGGGAATATAGCACTAGCCGTATAATTCCTGCACAATGGGGCATAATAGTAATAATAACCCAGTGCGTTCTCTCAGTCAGTCCATCCGAGTTTCCGAGGCCTCCATTGGAATTGGAGCACATACTACCATATACCACCTCAGTCAGGCCATAATATAATACTCCATTCCATATTATCTATCCCTTCTATCATTACAACAATAACTTTTTAGCGCACCATGTGGTTGAATCATATTATTGTATCATTTCACGGTTATGAAACTTACTCACGCAACATATTTCCCTGTCTTGTTCAACTGTTCCACCACACATTTTTGTTTGTCGTGTGTGCAAGTGTGCACTACATACTACTACACTCGCCTCGTCTCGCCTCACCAGCTAGTCTTTCTCACAAGACATTTTCCAAGATGACTGTATTTTTCATGGGTACATATGTCTTACTCTTCTACTAGCTCCTGCCGAGCTGAACGGAATGAATGAAACTTGAGAAGAAAAAAAAAGAGAAAAAGATTATATTTGAGTACGAGGAGTCGACACTTTTGTGGTGTTATGATATGATGCTAGTAGGAGTTGTGTACCTTATCTGGCTACAAGCGAGCGAGGGATATGATATGTAGTGCGGCCGCATCATCGGCAGGGCGAAAAGCTGTTCCATGTTTTTGGATGATGTGGTCGTCTGCTTACTTAGCAAAAAGGAGAGAGAAAACAATAAAATCCTTTATATATTTTCTCTACACTGCATGCATCACACGGATATGAAGGTCAATTACCACCACATTCGGAATATTATGCAGGTTCAAAATATATATATATATATAACAAACTATGTACCAACGTTTTTGAGAGTCGATGTAGATGTTGTTGGTTTGGTTCTAGGTTGACATATAAAAATCCAGCTTCATTCGCCCAATCCCCTAAAATATTTTTTGCGTGTGCTGCAGTCTCAAAAATTAAGTAATATAAAAGCCAGTGAGGTTTTGAATTTGAACCTAGGCGAAATGATTTTTTTTTTCGAGACGAAGACGACGAGGAGACTCGCTTTTTATGCATTTTTGATTGTACGCATTCCACCCTCTGGTGGTAGCGGCTGGTGTGCGCTGTCAATGTCTCTGTTGAGTTTCACGGCGGTTATCTCTCTCTCTCTCTCTGTCTCGCAAAACTGTGAGATGACAGTCATAATTTAATATTGGATTTTGCCAAATATACATGGCTAGGTATAATAGAACGAGACTGGTTTCAAAAGTTATTTTACTGTCGTCGTATCGGATCAAACCAAGATGCCGTTTTCGAATTTCACTAGAGAGCGAAGAAGGTTCGCATCGTCGGGATTCAGTTGACAGGAGGCCTGGGTTCCAGGAGATAGCGGATCAAGAGACATATATTTCATTCCTGTAAAAAAATACCGGCGTTTCGCCTATCTGGTAAAGTTGTGCATGTGGGAGCTGTTGTTGTGAGGCAGGTCTTCATGCCTCTCGTTGAATATATATTCGTATGAGTATGTGAGAAATACAGAGGATCGACTTTGTTTTTCTTTCTTCTCATAATGTCATATTATGTTGATTATTTGGAACGCTAAATATGGAATGTCTTGTTCACGGGTCCCGTCTTTCCAAAACTAATTTGAAAGAATATATTATGGAGAAGTTCCTTTCCTTCAGGGACACGACCACAGTCCAGTTGACACAGAAGGGGAATGCAAGAATGGCAAATACTACTTTCAGTATTTAGCCGTGAATCCAAACCAATTTTCTCGAAGAAATTAAGAAATAGTAGTGCAAATATGAAAAGTATGAAAGGATGATCATGCTGCAAGGTCAATTCTTTCCTTACTTTCCCTCTAAGCAAACTAAAATGTTTTAAGCAGATGTCAAAACCAGTTTGACCTTTTTGCATTGAAATGAGAGCGCGCAGATCTGGATAATACAGTTACAGAGCAGTTGTACTTGGTTGGTGACCTGGAAAGTGACTTGATATTTAACATCAAATAAATAAATGGATTACAAAAGTGGAAATGACAGTTGGATTATATTTTTTTGACTTTAGAAAAGCCTCGGACAAAGTACCTCTTATTGAGTTACGCTTCTTGTTAGCAGTATTATGTTATATTATACGTCGTGTGCTGTGCTGTGACCTTGTATTTATATTACATTATTTTTTCTTGTGTATTTCAGACCCCTTCAGTCTCGCAAGTGGCAAACAAGATCACACGCTTACAAAATGATAGTTGCTGTCTGGCTATTCACACTCACTTGGAATCTGCCCATTACGTACGTGTCGACCCTCCAACCGATTCGAAACTCAGGTAAACTTAACTCCTGTGCTTCTTCACTCTAACGAGACCCTTTCACTACTACTGACTACTCCGCACTTGGGATGATGACACATGTCAATAGTTTCTTGTGGCAGTCAGGAGGAGCAGTGAGAGTAAAAAAAAATGTTCAATTTTGTCAGAGCTTCCTTCCTTGTCATCGCATCTCTTAAGACGCCACTCACAATCCCAATTTTTGCAGCAGCAGGAACAACATCACCAGCACCAACTTCTTTTTAGTTTAGCTTTTTGTGTTATATCGAGAAAGTGGATGAGCCGCGTGACCTTGGTTGGCGAACCTCTTTTCTGGGTGCCATTACCCCAATAAGTGTCCTTAAATGTGATATCATCCACACATTATAGTTTAATGGCACTGGGAAACTTTCCTTTTTCCCCGTTGTACTACTACTAGAGCTGTTCCAAAAAGTTGGAAAGGAAAATGGATATTATATTATAATTAATATATAATATCTTTTTAGTCTTGTGTGCATAGCACGTTCAACTGCTGCACTCTGCAATCATCCCAGCTAAAGAAAACCCCTTTCCCAAATAGGACCACCATCATATCATCACCCAAAGTGTGTAGCGATAATCCATTAGTTTCTCACATTATTTAAAAGTTGAACGGGGAGAAGGGGGGCGGGAGTCACAATGCAAGCGTGCATGCATGGGCTCGTCCTTCAGACACAAGTGTCCACCTTTAAATATAAGAACAGAGCTCTCAAAATAAGCAAATACCCAGACACCAGAGTTTTCCCATAATATTTTCCTTTTCCAAGGTTTTATCTGTTTGCGAAAAGCTTCAAGGTTCTAAAGAATATAATATGATATAAAGGGAAAAGGATGTGTGCCTCCATTCCAGACCTTCTCAAGTAGATACACACTTGTTCCCAAGCACAAATTTTCCCCAGACTACTAAACTGTAGCTTAAAAGGTTAGAGAGGATTTGACGGGGAGTATTACTTATATATGTGTGCGGAATTGAATAAGCATTTCACTATTATGTATTTTTAGTTAGAATATTATTAAATAAATTATTCAGCCTGAGTTTACCAGAGTGACGGCCATGTATCCCATCCCGAACGAAATCATTGTGTTGAACTTGAAAATTTGGTGCGTAACGGCTAACAGCAAACAGCCGTAAAACAAACATGAGCGGAAGGAAGGATTGTTTGTTTGTACCCTGACTGAATGAATCGTAGCTGCAAGATTCGTGTCAGCCTTCACGCTCAACTATATATATATATTCTTGTCGACTTTTACAATCCTTTTACTATTTTCACCTTGATTTCAACCTTCATGCATGTCAGAAAAACTTAGCCTGAAAATTAGCAACCTACCAAATGAGTGCCTAGAGATAGACCAAAGTGCGTAGTGGAATAATATGGATTTATAGTGGTTTGCTCCTGGTGGTTGGTCTCCGTCCCCTCTGCATTTCTCGTCTGTTCTGCATTGCGGCCAACAGGAATAAATACTACTCATGATTTGATGCAAATCACCTCCACTTTTGTATATTTACTGTTTGCAAACAATTACAGCAATTAGGCACTAATTCCATCAGAGAGCAGAGGGAAGACTATTACCTACATATTATAGCCATATACATTCGTTTGCTGTTTAATCTGTGTGATAGTTCACACCGCGGCGCTAATGTTAACCAACATCAATTACTGTAGGTACACTAACTGAGGGAGGTGAGTAGGTAATTACCTAGGTCGTATGTTTGGTGCTGGAAAAAGGTATAATTTACATTGTAAAAGTGGGCTGTCGAGCAGAATTACAAAACATCCTGGATGGTCATGTGTGTGTGTGTGTGTGTGCTTATTGCTGCTGCTCAAATAACGACCAAAGTATAAATATATGTAGGTAAGAATAGCTGGCTAAACGCTTTCACTTTTTTTTCTCCCCCTCTCTCTATCCGTGACTTTCCAATTGCTCTGAAAGGCATTTTTTTGTTTTTCTAGCTGTGCCCCTTTCCTCTTATCTTCACGACTGGATTATTACTGGCTGTTGTGACTGTGTCATGCACCAAAAACCTCACCGCATATTTTGTAGTACACATGCATAGGCAGAGAGTCCGTTCCAGCCGTTACGTTTACGTTGTTTCAGTTGTTTGCTTGCATGACCAAACGTGCTACAAAATCAGTCATGTTTGCCACGAAAATGTGCAATTTAGTAGGGAGGTTTCCAGTTGGGGAAAAACGGTTAGCACAACACAACATGGGCATAAAGTATATCGGAATGGAGAGCTGCACCATATTATTCAATTGTGAGTTGATTTATGTATGTGTAGACTAGTTCCGTTTCCAATACTGTGTGGAAGAAGCTTCATATTATCATGGCCACTTTGTTTGGGAAAAGTGGGGAATTTGGAGGGAGGGAGTACCTATCTATCTATAGGTGGTAAGAGCATGTATTTTTTATTGGCTGAGTTGTCCCATCTTCTATTCAAAGAGTGTGTTTCCGCTCTCAGCACTTGAAGTTTTCCAGTAAATCTTGTTTTGCAGTTCTTGCTGTCATAATAGCAACTTTTGCTGGAATAGGTAGGTATTTATATGGCGCTCCTCCCTGGACAATCCAGTAGGTTAGGTAGGTGGGAGTGGTACAATGCAGTCCTTGTTTCAGCCTGAGCAAATATATAATATGTAATCTCGTGTTCACGCTGTAATAAAAACTGGTAATGCGGTCGGGAGTGAAAGAGAGCAGAATTGTGGATAATAATGGTGTCTTATTATGCATGTGTGCGTTTATGTATGACATTCCAGGAAGGTACAAATGTCGGGAGATATGGCCCAGCGAAGAAAGCGAGAAGATTTTCAATTTGGTTCTGGATTTCCTACTCCTCCTCATCCCGCTCTGCATCATGGCGATGGCCTACTCCCTAATCGTGAGTAAATTGTGGAAAGGACTGCAGAGTGAAATTAGACATACGAGATCATTCCGGCAGCATGGTAAAACGATGATGATGATATATATAATATATTATTATGTATATATATTTTGTTAGTAGAACGGAAAAAGCTTAAATGTTATTCGGGAGGGATACAATGGTAGAGTCTAATGCGCTTACCCTGACTCCAATGAATAGGGCCACATGGTCATTTAATCCCCAAAGAAGATTCCCTCGAGCTGAGTACCCACAGCCACTATTCAGCATGCAAGCTTGGAGCCACCACCACGGAAACTGGAACAACAACGAACAGTCGCATCTGCGGTCCTAATCCCTGTCGGGAAGGGGTCTCCAACGAAATAGTTACTTTCACAGGAGGGAAAGGAGTTGTCGTCCGCTGGCGTCGCAAGAACACCATCGAGGTGGCAGACACTTCCACCAGTGGAGCTCAGAACAGTCGTGGAGTAACCTGTGATCATCACCACTGCCATGTGAGCAACCACTCGCAAAACATGCTAAAGCAAAACGGGCACAGTGTTCGTCAGAAACAGCACCACCTGCACAACCACCAGCAACAGCCCCAGCAAAATGGGTCCAAAATGGCTCGCGCAATTAGGAGCACATACACCGGGAAGAGCATGGAGTCGAAAAAGAAAGTGATTCGCATGTTGTTCGTCCTCGTCGCCGAATTCTTTGTGTGCTGGACACCCCTTTACGTGATGAACACGTGGTATCTCTTTGACCGCGAGGCGGTGTACAACCACATAGGACCCTTTGGCGTGGTCCTCATCCAGCTCCTGGCTTACGTCTCCTCCTGCTGTAATCCCATTACGTATTGCTTCATGAATCGGAAGTTCAGACAAGCGTTCATTAAAGTCTTCCAGTGCTCCAACTCCAGGGCTGTCACCAAGGCTGGACCAACCATTGGACGAGGCTCTGACATGTCCGCCAACGATAGCCTTATTTACGGTGTGCCCCAGAGCACACTTAACAAGTCTGGTTAGTCCAAACTTTTTTCTCTCTTACTTTATATTTATATATATTTATACATCTTACATGTACTAAATGCTTATATACTTTTTAAGGATGTGTAAATATCCGATCCCCCTTGTCTCACCTTTTTTTATTTTATTTTAGACATATTCTTACATAATTTTATTTGACACCACCACCACCACCACCACCGGTCACATTATCTCTTGTCTGACGAGAGGAGAGCGTGCATGTGTGGTCCATTACGTGTTTCCCTTTTCCTGTAGATGACAAAACGCCTGCAGAGGCTGTTTAAACTTGTTTAATTGTACTTTGAAGCAAAGATGCTTTGGATGATGAAGGCTTCTCCAGAACAAGTAGTACAGACTTTTTGCCGGTGAAGTATATAAGTTCCTAGAGGAGGAGGAAGTTTGCGTTGAAGGAGAAGTGCATGTTGGGTCAAAGTGAGAGCAACTCGCGACTTCAACTTTCCTTTAATCTCTATAATTAGGTATTTCTCCCTGGAACATCCATCCACAAAGAAAACTTGTTCTTTATCTGTTACACTTGCACAAAGCCCTGATAATTAATCTACTTATGACAAACTTGTTTTAACGATCAAAACGACCAACCACAAAAGACTTGTGTACGTATAGTGTCAGTCAGAGGAGAGGAGCATCCTTCCTTCCAACTTCCTCTTGGTTACGTGACGGCGGCAGAGGACCCTGCTCTCATCATCGATATAGAGGAAAAGAAACGGGATGCTTCCACTCTTTCCTGTCCAATTACATTATTTTACAGAGATGTCCTTAGAAATACGTTTATTGGGGTTCTTAGAAATAATTGCAGAAAAGTTGTTATATATATCTTTTTGACTTTGGTACTAACGAGTTTGGTGGAGTAATTGCGAGATTGCATTAGATCCGCTTCCAACTTTCAAAGGGTGGTGTCCTTCAATCTCGCATGAATATACACAAAGGGTTGCTAATCGAGGGCTAATGAACTAAATACATCATTTTATATCAATACACTCCGCTTTGTTTTGTAATTACATCAATTTACGAATGAATTTAGGACCCTAATTTAGCACTTAACACTTTACGGTAATTTGCAAAAAAGGGGTTGACGAGTTGCTTAAGTAATTTTATAGAACAGGGACACCATCGCACCACTAGGTTCATTTCAGTTTCGTTATGGTTTGTTACTTTAAAAGCGTAAAGTAAGGAAATCCCAAACTCGAATCGAAGAAACATTCAACAATGGATTTCAAAACAGGACAGTAGCAGACAATATAATAGGTGCATCCCAACAACTTTGGCATGCCAGAAGCCAGCAAAGCCAGCCTCGTTTGAAAACCCATTGTCAGAGACAGGAACGCAGAAAGGAGTAAATTGGAAAGTGCACAAAGGGAAAGGGAGCGAGAATGTAGCACAATATATAAGTAGGTAGGCCCTGTTTGTGCCAGATGGGAAGTATATGAGGTAACGGAATTTTATAAAAAGCTGTACTTTCTTCAAGCCGCCTCCTCCCGACGTAACTCAATATACGAGGGAGATAACACATTTGCATAATTTTTCACGCAACTTTCCCTCCGCACGACCTCACAAACAAGGCTTCAAAGACCTTTCTCCTCATCAGTTTGCTCAGTCAGATTTCGACATAGTTTCACTTCCAGACGAGCAAGAGAGGGCAGCCAAAAGAACTTGTTTAACAAACGAGAGTCTTTTGTTTTACCAACCTCAACTTTATTTATTACAAATCCCTGACTTTGTGGGACACACTATGAAAATATGTACTTTACTAAATTTACATGGTGTATGAAAAACATATTGTACTAAAGATTTATTTTGCTTTTTTTTATTTTTGTGCTTTACAGTCCTCGTGCTCGAATGCGAGAATCGCGTTTAGCAACGGCTGCTGGGAATCGCTCATGACAACACTGCGCTCATGCAGCGGTTCTCAACCCTGTCGAGCAAACCCCATGATTGGGACCGGGACCCCGTCCTCCCTCTCCTTCGAAGAGGTAACGACAACTCTTGTTGGCCTCGGAGACATGATACCTTCCGGCGGCCAGGCGAAGCCGCACGGGCCAGACGGAAACGGCCAGTATAGCAGTGCCGGGCCCTCCGAGTTCCACCAGGCGAGCGACCCTTTTCTACCAGCGTTTAGTGGACGGAGTGAGGGCATAGATACTAGTACAGAGGAAATCTGTATACATCCCCATCCCCCCAATGGGGTATCCCCTATTAGTGCCAATGACGAAGACGACTTCCTATTCCGAGTTTCATGGCGTCCCAGAACTTGTCCAGCGGGAAGAGCAGCAGGCAATCCAGCGGATCTATACTCATAGTTGAAAAATACGTTATGCACAAGCTGATAAAGTCCACCACAACATATATTATACATACTCATCATGTTTTTCATTTTAAGAATTACTTTGTCATATCAGGACCTAGAGTTTTAGGTAACAACCCTAGACAAAACTCATTTCAGGGATGAGGATGAATTTATAGTGTACCACAAGTCTCTCAACCAATTACTCATTCATTAGGATTTCCCTGCAAATTTGTAATTTAGAGAACTAGCCAAGAGTGCATATGAGGATTCCATTGCTACTTATTATTATTATTGTTATGTAAACTAATTAAGTACATGGTTAAAGACAACTAGGCTGTAAGTTGTGATGGAGAATGAGTGTGTGTGATATAATGTAGGTAAGCGTGTTGTTAGCTTAATAGAACATCTGGCATGTTCAATTTACAATTAGTGATGTCAGCGCTAATTGACGTCTATTCAGCTTTAAGTCGACTCAATTTGTGATACAATATAGGACGCAGCGCAGCGCAACGCGATACTACTTTAGGTTAAAAAAAATACATTTTAAAAGCGCTGCGTTGTACACTTGATTGACTTTACAAGGGCTTCTCTGAAACAAAAATAATGACTTTTGGTTTTGGATTGTGATTGTGATGGAAATTGAAACGATGTGCACAAAAGGGCCAGAGTTAGAAAGTGTAAAGACAGAAGGGATATAAAATTATATAATATATCAATTCTATGCAGTTATATACGGACAGCAAGAGACTCAATTTTAGTATTCCATTTAATTCCAGTATTTATTATTACTTGTGTACTTATACGGGCTAATAATTGTACGATAAAGTAATGAGCTTTACTTTTATACCGGTTTTATACCATCCATGTACACCATGATGATAAGTACTGGTTTCCTGCTGACAATATTATTATTTGTTTCCTGTTATTGTCACCCTATTGAGCTAAATCAAACGAGAGATTTCTTTAAAACATTTTAATTGTTTTGTGGTCCCCAGACACCAGAATTGATTTACATTCTGGGCAGTTAATTTAGAGAAGGAATAGAATTCTTAAAATTATAATGCCGTAGGTATAGTAGGTATGGGTAATGTTTTATTTGGGAGGTAGTGCATACTACGTAAACATTATTACAGGTTGGCTGATGAAAGTAAATAATATAGAAATTCAAAAATACATGTACGATCGTATATGTCAGCTTAGAAATAGGAAACGTGGGGAGTAGTATATTAATGAGTTCTAAATATTTCCGTGCCATTCTCAATTTATAAAAATGGCTCCGGGAATACTACCTACCATAAATACTAATGAGCTGAAAGACGCACGGCATGAAATGGAAATGCTGACAAACGAGGTGAGTGCCAATGCCGGTTTTCTTGGTATGGGCTCTAGAGGACATTCGTGGAACTTGGGGTTTCCCCATCATCCTGGGGTGAACAAAGAGGTGCAGTTGTGGTTTTCCATGCAGTGCCCACCGTTCCTCAGGCCTCAGAAAAGTACTCTTATGTGCCAAAAGAGCCACTTTCCTCCTGCCACAAAGACTTTGTTGTGTCCCGTGTGCATGCCGCTTGGGTCATACTACTTTGTCAAAAACGAGCTGGTATTTACAATTAAGTGGTTGTAAAGCAAAGTAATCTAATGTAATTTTGCCATTTACTTATATCTAGCCGGATCCTATTGAGAGTGCTTGATTGAATGATGTGATATAAATTAACTATATGTATATGATAGGGATAAATGCAAAATACCTAGTAACATATGGCGTATTATAAAGTACAATCAAAGGAAGGGAATCTTAAACTGAAATAAATTGCTTAAAATTGTAATATAGTACAATTGTTGTTGTTGTTGTTAGTATATAGTACAATTCACAAGTTAGTGTTGTTAGCTATTACATGAACTCTAAGATGATAGATATTTGAAGACGTAGCTTATACGGTTTTACAGATTTTTAATCATTTTTACTTATCCTATCATGATGTAGTGAGGTAAGAAAGGTACTGTCAATTTGGATTTCAGTTGAATAATGTGCATGAATAACGAGTGATTAAATTATGGTCCTAGTCATTTTCAGACTATTTTAGTTCCATTCCAAAAGTAGGGTTTTGGTGCTTCGGTGTTCGGTCGCGACCTGAATAGCAGGGTTTTATTTAGCAGTTTTGGATAATTGGGAAATGCAGATACAAAGTCCTCCTCTGAGCTTTTGATATTGTATTACAATATAATATATCACATATACTCGTAAGTATATAAAGTATGCTGGTACTCAATCAATGCGTTTCCGTAATAATCATTGCAGGTTGCTGTATATAGTAGTAGAGACAGAGTAATTTCGAGATATCTATATATGTATACGTGGTGATTTATTGTAACTAGATACTTTATCATCATAATTTTCAAGACCATGTGGATACGAAATTGTAACCAAACTAAGTATAAATAAAAATTGAATGAATATTGTTAGATTCATTTTGGCCTACGTGCTGGCTGTATAATAATTATTACAAGAATATTGTGAATGACTGTCTGGTTCACATAGGGTTTGGAACTAATGTTGAACTTCAATGAAACAAACGGTGTATATATCGTGACCTGATTAACGTCGGCTGGCTTCGATATCCGGTTAACTAATTACATTTCTCCTGTATTTTTACTACAATTATATTAAACAGAGAAACTCATTGTTCAAATTTTATAGAATAAAAAAAATATTAGTATTTAACACTTCCGTGTTCTTATGATGACTGCGTTGTCATTTACAACGGCATTTTAACTTAACTTTCAAACTACTTGGATTATAGAGACATTTTTAGAAATTACTTCCAACTCACAATGGTTAGTCTACGCTGGTTCCGCCGTCACGCTCAATTCCTACAAAACGAAAATGCATTATCATTCAAATTATTTTAATAATAAAATAAAAGAAAGTAAGTATTACGCTGCAAAATTAGACGACATAAATCTAACTAACCTGTAAATTCGGAAACCGCTTCTCCAACGCTTCCCGTGGAACTGCGTGCGAAAGAAACCCCGGCCCATTTGGATGCTGTCGGAACACGCAGGTCAACCTTTTTAAGTTGAGATGCTCATCCCGCTGTCCGTTCGGACCCATGTAGAAAATTCCATAAAATAAGCAGTTCTCTAATAAAGTACCTTCATCGTTGTACTCAATGCTAACCTCTACATTGAGGTCCGTCAGCTTCGGGAGCCCTTTCGCCAGAACAATATCCCGAAAGTGGCGAAACCCGTGATGGTCGGAAACCACCAAGTTTCGCAAAGTCAGGCTGCGAATGTGCTGACCACACCGTTCCAAAACGGAGCCAAATGGGGAGCACATGCCTATGTCACAACTATCATAGCCGATGACGAATCCATTGAGAATAAACTTGTCGAGTTGACGAATCCCATGCCTTGCATGATCCGAGAAGGGCTTCTTATCACCATGCACCTGCTCCAAAAATTTTGATACGGTGTTGGGCCGCGTCACTGTTACATCCTCCGCCACACTCTGATTTGCCTCATCTGTGTCTGGAACTAAAACAACTACTGCCTTCTGTGTCCAATGGCTGAGGGACACTTCGTGCCAATCTTTAATCACAAGCCGACAAATTTTCAACTCCTTCCCGGAGCAATGTCGGAAAATGAGCTTCAAAATCTGCACGAAAAAAAAGCAAAATAATAAATTCGAGGATCATATGATTACCTTAAGTACTTATTTAAAAGGAGAAGGCTGACATTAAACCACATGTTAGTTGGCTGTGCGGCGGATGGGCTGCAGAAAGATATGGGCTTACCAACATAGTGCCTACTTCTCGGGCCCTGATCTCACAATCAGTTTCAATAATCTCGTTAAACTTAGCCAAATCCATTTCAGTCACAATCATATAATGTCCAATCTAAACTATATAGATAGAAAAAAAAGAAAAAAAGGTTCAAAATCAACCACAAATTTAAAAAAAACCTCTTACGCTCTCCTCCATTCAAGTTTAACCAAAGCAAATTAAAAAGTCAATAAAAAATGTCCTACACTACATATATTATTATATAGTTTTCCTTACGAGCTACTCTACTGACCTAGGTCAACCAAGTTAATACCAAGGAATAAAAAAAATATATAGCCAAAATCCTCAAAATTTTATTGGACACGAAGATGATGATGATGATGATATGACGAGGAGGATCAATTCAATACAATATCAATATATCACCGAATCAGCCTCTTCTGAGCTAAAATCACACCCGTCGTCTCCAACTTGAAAAAGAGATGAGAGGAGGAATGCCTAGATGTGAGGATATGGTAAAGATTGAAGAAGGACGTGTTTTGTGTGGAAGCAGAGCAGCCAGAAGAGCCATACCCATTATTCCCGCAGCTTAGATGCCCCATTGAGATATCATGTGGAGAAAATTGAAGAAAGCCTGTTAGTTTGTCTTTGTTTAAACGAGTTTGCTTGGAACTGGAGGTGGTGCATGCGGGCAAGTGTAATCAAAAACCACACTGTCGAGTGGATGATGAAGGTTAAGCGTAGGTTTAAAAAAAGATTATTATATAATATCAGTATGTCAGTCATCATTGATGATTTATAGGTAGATTCAGAGAGTAACAATATATTTATATACCTATATAGTGAATTGTCAAAAACATGTGTCACAAGTAAGAGAGAAATTAAATTATTTCTAGCTATGCATATATGAAGGGATCTTTGTAGGTAACAAAATAAATGAGAGCAGTTTTATTGATTTCATTATTGGTCATTTAACATACCTCTACAATATATTACCTGCAGTATTGCTTGTTAAAGGAATATTATAGTATCGATAGTATTACCAATCAAACTACTACGTGAGGTACATGAATGGACATATATAGAATCCATCCATATTTATTAAATCATATCATTAATGTATTGGCTATTGGTTACACATTATATATAAATAATATTTATAAGATTGCATCTTTCCAGTTTCGCGATGCAGGGACAGTTGCATCAGCACCCTCAGACCTTAATCCACTTTCTGGCGTAGCCGGAACAGTCACCGTTACTCGCTGAGCCACCACTTCTGTCGGGAGTCTGTGAAGCACCACCCTTGGAGGATCAAGCCTTTTGGAGTCTATTAGTGAAATCGAAAAAAATCTCTTATAATACCTACGTATATACTTAACCGCAATTTGGGTTTTCACCATGCGATTAAGTTTAAAATTAAGTTGGAAACTTACCCAAATTTGGACAAAGTCCCAAGGCTACCACAAATAATAACTTATTATTTTCCTCCCGGCTTGATGATGCCACCTCGACGGTCCGGATCTTTACTCTAACTGCATTGCTTGAGGGTGGTCTACGGGCCAGCTTCTTATTCCATAATCGAAGTAACTTCCGGGATGAACCTTCACTCTTAAATTCATACTTCTACATAAAAAACAGTAATAAAACGTTACAAATTACTGGATGAAAGCCAGAAACGAAGGACGCAACGGTCAAATGAAAGCAGGATCTTACTAAATCTCAAAACGTTATAGTACACAAATTATTACATTTTGAAGAATTTTAATTAGTTTCAAATCAGTTCATAATAGATTATGCTATACATTAATTAATAGTCTCATCACATTATTACTTTTATTTTGTTCCATATATTGAGGTCCTTCTTGGGTAGTTTCCGTATAACCCGTGCCCGTTGCTTCCTAACTTGGTTTCCAGTGATAGCGCTGCTACGTTTTATGACTCCCATTCTGGCCTAACAACTGTTCTGGTTTCAACTATATCTCAGTTATAAATAATAAGTATATATATAATACGGGTCTCCACCATGACCACAATTGTTTAAACCTAGCTCTTAAATGTAAATAAAATAAAACATATATACCTACATATATTTATTGTGAAAACTGTTAGTATATTTTATTATGAGTTACATCAGCTAATGGAAAATGGAACGATATATAGTTTAAATGATACGAGAGGACATCAACTTGATTAATTGAAAATCCCTTCCCTTCCCTTCCTACCCTACACCCTACATCCACCCTACCAAAACACTATTGTCTATGTAATCCCCCTGACTCTGACTAACTATTATTTATAAGCAACTCGCTGAATTACCTGCATGCAGGTGCAATATAAAAAAATCAGAGTAAAATCTGCTAAAATCTCACCTACATATACAGCTAAGCACCTACCTAAACCCAATAATTATTATATTTTGTTTACACAGATCTACAACAAAAAATCGTATATAGGTATATGAATGCTTGCAAAAAAAAACAACAAAATCCATAAGGAATCATTCCTTCATTCAATACACATCATCATCGTCATCAGTCATCATCGTCATATCACGCTCAAAAAATGACGTGGAAAGTTGGACGTAGTGGATGGAATACACCTCGTCCGCCTACTCCCGGGCTGAACCTCGTCAACCGACAGCCGGTCGACTCCCCGAATCCGACGCCCCACACCCGTCATTCGGTCTTTTGTAGACCGACTCTTGTGAGTCATTTTAGCCGTGTCTTTGGAGTCGTCGGGCCGACTCCTGTTAAGGTAATAATTGACAAGAATGCGATATTATTATTGTTTTAGTATTTTGCAAACTATGAACATTTTTAGACCATTTGTAAAGTTATAGCGGGCGGTCGACGAGGGTCTCGGTGGTCGGCTAGGGGGCTGTCGCTCGACTGAAGAGTTCATGGTTCATTCATGCCTTGCCTGATGGATACCTGCTACTTTATCTTCTTACAAAAGGGAAATCTTGTTGCGGGCACGCGACTAGTTATATACCAAGTGTCATCATATTATTACTTTTTCTAATTGTAAGCAGGTGACACAAGGACAACTCCAACACACGTTGTGCAACCGCATACCGCATATATATACATATATATATATATATTTTTTGAATTGAGAAAAAAGTGTCAGTTGGGGAGTGAGCGAAGTGGAGGGAATGAACAGTCTATAGATCTGTTGTAGAAAAAACATTGTGGTCATTGATGAGTACAACTTTTCTGACTTGTGTGTCAACTAACTGTCAAGTGTATTTTACTGCTGAATGTCCTAATTCATTATGCTAGCTTTAAAATTTAATTGACAGGATTGAGTGTTGCGGTTAATGTTTGAGAGCTGAGACACTTTTATTGTGGTTGTTGCATGCAACTATTGCAACTAAATACTTGCTTTATATACATTCAACATGTTGTGTCTTGTGTCATCGTGTTAGTTCAGTTTGTTAGTTAAAAGTATTTTTAATCATTAGTTAAAAAATCAGCTGTAAATTAGAATTGTCAAGTAGCATCACTGCGTTGTTGCTAATTGTAAGATTGTCGGGGTATTATCATCTGTCATCGGTCATCTGTTGTGTTTTTATTGCGTAATATATATGTGAAGTGATTAGTAGAGTAAGTCATAGGAATTGGCACTTTATGACTTTTGTTATTGGGTTGGGATTTTGGGACTATTAATCTATCGGAAACCATCATAAAGGTGAGAGGAGGAGGAGACTGGCAGTTGATGGTTGATAGTCGGTCGTTTGTAGACAAACCAAAAATTGCAGGTAAGTAAGTGGTCATATATAAAAATGTTAAAACTTGTGTGTCAATTGTTTTCTTTCTCATTGAATGTCATAATTGAAAGGGTTGAGTGTCGTCGTGGTTTATAGGTATATATGAATTGTTCAATTGTTAATGAAAGTAAGGTACTGATTTATGTTATGATATAGTTTAATAGGAATCGGTCGTCGATCGAAGGAAACTACGCATATTATTATTGAATGTCAAATACTGGTTAACTCTATCTATATGCTCGTATGCTCATCAATAAATACAGCTATGTAGTCGGAATCTGGGGATGCTTATTATTCGTTTATTAACTATTTACTAAATTCTTGCGCGTTTCCTATTTACTATTAATTTATTAAGTATTGTGGAATATCCCGTTTGTCGTTAGTGTGACATAATTATTGCTTTTTTACATAATCGCAATCGTACAGTAGTGTTTAGTTGGTTGTGGTGAAAGAAAACACAGTAAAAAGGGTTTTTACTAATGATAGTACATACTTGCAAGCTCTTTTTAGTGTTAACTGGGACTTGTAAATTTGTGTACCTTGTAATAATAATGAATCATCTATTCATTTTGGTTCCTTTTCAGGTATGATCAGTTCCGATAATTCTACACGTAAAAATATTAAAGTAACCTGGAGTACTAGATTAGAGCAGCCTTCCCACTCGAAATCAAAAATGATGTACAACGTTGGTGGAAAATTGGACGGTGTTGGCTTAGCCAGCCTTCCGGATAGGCAGGTTAACAAAGCAGTGAAAAAAGGTTTTGAATTCAACATTCTGTGTATAGGTAATTAATCAGTTTCCAAAATATCCCTAAATTGCTTATTAGCGAAATGGTTCCACAACATATTTACGATTTTTGTCATTCTAAATTGTAGGAGAGACAGGCATTGGCAAATCAACCTTGATGAATTCCTTGTTCAAAACTAGTTTTGACTCTTCGCCCTCTCCTCATACGCTGGCAACGGTAAAATTAAAGTCTCATGCCTATGAACTTAAGGAAAGTAGCGTGAAAATGAAGGTAACAATGTCTTTTTCTTAAACTTGAATTCAACATAATTAAAATTAAAGGTGAACTGGAGTAACATATTGTATCTTGTAACTGTATTGTATTCTTTCAATTGCATTATTTGATGTAGCTGACCATTGTAGATACTGTCGGATACGGTGACCAAGTGAATAAGGAAGACAGCTTTAAATCAATTGTGGACTACATTGATCAGCAGTTCGAAGCGTATTTGCAAGAGGAGCTTAAGATTAAGAGATGTCTGCCCATGTAC
>JAANSN010002749.1:0-22093 GCA_036850665.1 Dicranocentrus wangi
TATTAGTTCAACAAAAAACATCGGAGAAACATGACAGACGTACAGTACAGGAAGAAACGTACAATTAGATTAATTATATTCAAAGTTTTTTACGAAATCCATTAAATCAAAATCAAGAAAGGTGACAAACGAAGATACCATTATCGCAAAAATTTCGCTTTAAAAAATTGTGTCAGGTATTTTGATATGGAAACTCTTTTTAGAGTCGGAGAAGCAGTATGCTTGTGCAACTTGAGAATAGAAACCTGAACTGAAACTGTGAAAAGGGAATGAAGTGGGTTATGGGCATTACGAGAAATCTCCGTTAGATTATAATTTTGACTTTATTCTAAATCTTCTAGTCCGAATTACTACCACATTTATGAATTCGATAAGAAACCGAATACTACTTACGACTACTTATTACTACTACTAAATACCAGTAAGGTACCGAAAAATTCTGTCGAGTCACAAAGACAGAATTACCATTTGAAACCAGAGTCGAGTCGCATAACTCTGGAGAAGATCTCGCAAGTCTCAAAGCTCGATCTGGAATGAATGAGAGACGCGAGAAGAAAAGGTGTATATACAGAAAATAGGAGGACACCGTGATAACATCCAAATTAGTCTTAAATAGAAACACCTGCATACTTGAACATAGACTCCAGCTCAGATCCCAAAATAACATATTTTCGCTGTCGAATTCTCAACACTATTCAATATATACCTATACCTCATACTCCGACGCCGAATGCCGTATCAACATTCAGGGGCCAGTGACATGTGAGGCCAACTCAAGACAATGCACCTGTTCAGTTGACCACCAGACTGACATTACGGGAACGCAATGCAGCGGGGGAGGAGGAAATATTTTGAGGACAAGTTCACTACTCGTGATGTTCTTAACCATCATAAATGTATTATTTAAATAGCCAAAAATACCTTACGCTATAATTACATAAGGGTTAATTAAATGAAGTAAAACTACTTTTTATTATCATTATTACAACGAGTGGATACAGATAGAGATACCTGCAGTTCCTGCATAAGTAATGAACTTGATATTCAACTTGAGGGAATGTGCATGCATGTGCATTTTGCATAACTGCATGTAATTTACCTTAGCCCATCTAAGCTTATTCATATCATCGGGGGTTTTGGAATATAAAGTTAACGTGATATACTCTACCTTTCTGACTTGCAAAGGGGGCTTATAGGGGAATATCATGATATATCAATATTTTATCTTGTTTCGCTCATGAAGTAAGTGGCGTTTTGTTGTTGTGGCATAATATGGTAAAACGTTTGACTAGCCTCGTTTTTGCGGGTGCAAATAATGAAAGATAATAAAAAGCATGCCCTAGTTTTCAAGCGTCATCATCACATCATATATATATATAAGTTTGCATCAAATCACAGTATTATTCTAATACTGTTCAACACAGTGAAGTGAATTAGTAAAGTATATACTACTACTATATCCAACCTGTGATATAAGGCGTTTTGGTAGTAGCTCTTTAAAATGATATGCCGCCGTCAACTTTCATCATTTATCGACAGTTTGACTAACCTCATTCCAGGCACTCGATTCCCGAATCTCATATCTCATTATCTTAAATCCAATTCCCAGCATTACTCTGGGAGAATAATAATTCCCCAGCAATCAAACAAGAATTGTTAATTATACTTTACTGTTAATTATACGTTGGTTAAGTTATAATTTTTTGAATGAAATGAGTGCATGCATACTTTCATACATGATGAATTCAAATACAAGCATTGTTGAGGTTGAAATACGATAGGTATACATAATATTATGCTCATCTAATTAATACTTAGGCTTATCAACTAACTACACGAATATCCCTGCTTATTCCATTCCGCGAATTTACATATGGATAGAAGAGACATGAGTTTCCTGTATCTACCGGAGAAGCAACAAGTTAGCCGTATGTGTAAAAGCAAGTCCCTGTGTGACTAGTGGCGTATCCTGCTCAATGAAATTACTCCCTCCAAACCTCATTTTGAGGGGTGCACACGAGTTGAGAAACTTGTGCCAGTCGCGACCACCACGTCGTCGTCCTCTCAATGACTTGAAAGTCCTGCTCGACTCTGTCCACACATCCGCCATGGTCTGCTGGAGGCAAATCTGGACCGCAATGATGAAGAATACCAAGACGTACAGGAAGAGGAGGAGGAGCAGGTTGCTCGTCGATGACGGCATTTGGGCTGCGGAGTACAATGCCACAATTTCGATTGCAACCAAGCTCGCCAACACGACTCCTGTCACGGCCACTCGTTGTAATTCGTTGAAGGTGTTGCAAACCAGTTCCAATTGTCTGATCATCCTCATTGTTGTTGTCCAGTTAGAGGCATTCCCGCCACCGCCACACATGGAGGAGTCCTCTTTCCTGATTGACTTGAGCATAGCCCGAATTGTCATTGGGACTATTATCAGAATGGGAATGACAATGATCCCACTCCCGTATGCAAACATGGAGAAGTGCAGCATGGACAAGTACGCCAAGGAATGAATCGCTAGTTGACCAAGAATGCCAGCAGATTTGTACATTCCTGCAGAGCATGTTTTGAACCAACTCTTCATGGGATTTAGCGAATAGCAAGGGAACACCAAAATGACAAGGAGGGGATAGCTGGGTCCCAAGATTCTAGCCAGGTAGAAACCATACTTTATCAGCAGGACTATGAACATTTCCTTCCTCTCCAGGTTTTCTGAAGGGGTGAACCCCGCACCATGACCGGTGCTGGTTTCAACACCAGAGATCTGCTCTAGGCACCTTTCAGCGATAGCAGCAGCATTGAACGATGCGGCTTTCCAGTTCCCTTGAAACGTGTGATTAAAATTAATACCAATTTAAAAAAAAATGAGAAAAACGGAGAGTACTTAATTAAATTAATATAATTAATCACACTATTTTAGGAATGCTGGAAGGAATTTTGTACTTACCACTGTACCTCTCACTCAGCGAAATCATGTGAGTGAGGAATGCTGCAACTTGACCACTTTTGCGACGATAAACAACCGCACAGATTGAAAGCATTACAATAGAGAGCGATGAGCAGCGTGTTGAAAGCCGTGACAAATTTGTCTTCTTCTGATGACAAAAATCCCAGCACACATTGGCAGGTTATTGTGGCTAGCAGAAGCAGGTTGAGACTAACAATGGATAGTACCCGGGTGACCTTTGAAGTTGGACCTCAAACTTGGTGTATGACTTCATTTAGGTCTAAATAGACAAAATAACTCAACATTTGCTGCTGAATAACATTTTTGCAATTTTCCCGCTGATTTCCGTTGTTTAACCCAACCATGCATCATATATCGTAAAAATTATGCATAAAAATTTCATGCTCCTATCTTGTAGATCTGAAAAAGTTATGCGATTTTGCAATTTAAAGTATATTGAAATTCGTAACCATTTCCAAGAAATTGCGTTCTATTTAATCAAGTGCCATATAATGACGCGCTCTGCTGCGAAAATGGTTGCGAATTTCAATATGCTTCAAATTACAAAATTGCATAACTTTTTCAGCTCTACAAGATAGGAGCATGAAATTTGTATGCATAATTTTTACTATACATATTATATGGTAGGGTCAAGCAGCGGAAAGCAGCGAAAAAGTTGCACAAATGTTTTTCAGCAGCTAATGTTGCTTTATTCCGTCTATTTACGTCTAAATGAAACCATCTACGAAGTTTCAGGTCCAACTTCGAAGGTCACCCGGGTACTATCCATTGTAAGACTAACATTGTGATACCAAATATTCCTTTTTCCCGATATAACTTCCTTTCTGCGGGAATCCCACTTGAGCGGGAATACCCCTAACCCATTTGCCAACCTGAGGTAACTTAAGAACGTGGGAAGTAAACAGTCTGAAGTGAGCATTTTTTTAAACAACTTTTGATTGAAATCAGCAAGAGGAAAGAAAAGCAAGAGAATGAAAGGCAGCAGGTAGGAGTTGTAAGTGGAGGCAAGGAGAAAGTCCAAATGGGCACAATCCATTTCAGTTCAAAACTATTCGAAAAACGTGAAGAATTAAATAATAATCCCGTTTTCAGCCAAGCCAAGCATAATATACAATTTGGCGAAAAATAATTCCGATTCCGATACCATTACCTATAATACCTTTACAATGTTGTGGCGTCCCGGCGTGTTTGTAGTCGTAATAATAATTTCTTGATAACAATGTGGAGACAAGGGCTTGAGCGGCGGGTGTGTATTAATTTTTTAAATGCAAGAAGCTATCCGAATGAATTTCATCCCCACATGAATAAGCCCGGTGGCTTGAAAATGGTTTTAATTTTTGAGTTGTTCTGTTCGTCCTGTTATAGTCGACACCGCCGCTTGTAGCACTCAAATACTCTAAACCCTATTATATTTATTTACCGTAGTAATCATGTTGGATCCGAGTTTCATGCTCATGGTTGTTGTTGTCCAAATTATTGGGTAAAAAATATTTAATTTAGTATTCCCACCGCCGTCCCCCGTCCCGCTTGCTTTCTCGAAGTTTTGCAAATGAAATAATAATAGGCGTGCCATGTTTTGTATCAGTTAGTAGTTAGAACCATTAAAATCGTTTAATGTGTAATGATCACGTGCTTGGATAGGCATATATAGAACCTGTTAGAATATATATGTGAACCGAGGTGGGTTCGCCGCTCTGGAAGCTCACATTCCGAAAAATAATTTATTAAATATTGAGCTTGAAAGCGGCGAAAGGCCTGTAGAACAACCCCATGAATTTACAGCTCAATAATAAGCTTTCACGTGTAATCCAATTAGATCGAAACTCACATAACTCAAAAAAAATCCTGTATTCCCCAGTCCATTAAAGTATCAATATGGTTTACCACGAAACAAAGTGGAATGATTTATAATTTACATTCACCCAATTTTTTGCCCAAAACCATCTCATTCAATTTTAATTCTGCGTCTCGCTCTAGACTTTCCATTTATCCAGGTATATAGTTACCTATGTTCAAAGGTAAACTCGATTTTGTAGGTGTAGCGTATATAATTATAGAATAGAATCCCTCGTTAGAAACCCTTTTCCATCTCTGATTGTCAGTACAACTATTAAAAACTGGGATTCGATATACTCTTTTTAGTGTACTACATATTAGTCATGGATTCCATGTATGGATGGATAGATCGTTCTCAAATATTTATTTCATTTCAAATCATAAAGCATAATGTGCATAAGAATATTGCAAAACTGTTATTAAAAACATTTAGACAAATAACAGGTTTGCCTCTCTGCAGTTCTTGTTAATCGGTAACATTAAGCTCAATTAGCGTTGATCCACTATTGAATTCATCCCTTACGGATACTGCAAACTGGAGTGATGTGCCTGCTTCAACAAGTGATGGGCTCTTGAGAAAAAAGTCAAGGCGGTAAGAGAAAATTTGTGGATTTCGTTGAGTCCATAGTTTTACAGGTTTGATTTCTATGTCAGTCCCTGCACCCAAACCTATCATATCATACTTGAGCCAGGAGTCTGGGTAATCTTGAATCTCGATTGCATTATCTGCCACAATTACAAAGTGTCCAGCGGAAATCGGGTTGGAGACGGTATCCCAGTCGGACGGGATGTTGAAAGCGTAACGAGGTTGTAAAAACTCTGGCTGAGAATCCCACGGACGACGAATTCCAGTTCGCAAAAAATCAAAATAACTTGCTCTAGTAAATTCCATTACTGCAGACTTAATTTGAAGTACATAGTAAATAGCTAGCGGTAAATTTAATTTTACTCACGGGTGACATGTCTTGAAAAGGGATCTCAAGATGATACTGTGCGATTTCCCCTTTCTCCCCATTGCAGTAAACGTAAATGGTTCGGCTCATTTTTCGCTCGGGGAAAAAATCTCTAGTAAAATACCTGGTTTGGCTATTGGGCCGAAGACGATAGTAGGATGAGCCGGCATTACCTCCAGTTACGTAAGCGGAATGGGGATGGGTGTTAACCACGCCTGTTTTGTTCACCGATCCGTAAAGATTGACTCGCCTAATAAAATAGTATTAGTAGAAGAATCCATTTTTGGTGGTCAATTGCAAATCTTTCATGTCATAAATATCAAAGCTAATAATGATAGAATAGAGTGTGGACAAAATAATGATGAGTACCAGATGGTAACAGAATTGTCATCCGGCAAGTTGTCACTGACTGGCGGTACTACAAAAGGATTATCTTTAGAGTTCTCTTCGATGCCCACGAACCCACAGGATTTCTGCCCGTCTGGGGACAATTATAAAAGAGGACTGTCATCAATTATGTGTATGTTACAAGAAATCTTCAGTACTCATTTGGTTTACTCACCTGCAAACTTTATTAATGTGCAAACAGAGGCAACCAGAATCAGAAGAAATCTGATAAGCTTAGGTGCCATACTGTTTTACGAATAGCTAAACCTGTAACTAAATTTTTTTCAAAAATAGTAAGACCCTTACTTTTTCCAAATGCGTCAATCGACGGAGTCTTCTCTCAAACAACAACTATTAATAATAATTTGTGAAGACTCTAACATCAATGGCCTTATGTGACATCATGCTTAAAAAAATAAATAACGCGCGACATACCAACCAGCCAAATTATCATATTATTGATGATAATCTTGATCCTATTTAAACCCATATGTCTTTTTCCGAGACGTGACAAAAAATCAAAAATCCAACTGAGTTCATCACTCATTCTGCTTCGAATTTGGAGCATTTAATTTATCCAATGAATGATGATGATGATATGAAATCAACTTAGGTAGGTATTATTCAATAATTCCATCATCAGTCAACTTCATAGTACAATTGCAAATTCTGATAAAATAATCGAATTTACAGAGATTTCAATTGAAATAGGCTAATGAAAGTTGGATAAATCATTCGAGCTCAAAATACTCGTACGATCTGATTAATCAAAAATTAGGCTATTGATGTCATTTTGCTAAGTTTCGTTTTCGTACAGCGATAAAATCTATCATGAAGTTTGCTTCTTCTGGAGAGAAACTGGGATCTAATTATATCCTACTATCATATCACCTTGAACGTGTAGCATTGATTTAACATGGCTACATCCACACTGTCCTCATTGATATACATACGTTTGTCACACAAGATATGATTGACATTGGCAGTCAGGATAATGCTGAGTGAGATGGAATGAAATTATATGCGTCACGCATAATTCATCTCTCTCATCACCACCATCTTTTAATTACAAGCCTTAACGTATTGCAAGAATTAGAATTTGTATACACAGTGAAAACAAAATCGTAAGTCACTTCCTACACCACTTAACCGAATGAGTGAGATTAAAGATATGCTAAAGAAAGATATGTATTAAAGAAAAATTACATTTATCCCTTGGTAAACAAACCGAATAATGATTTTTCATAAGTCAACAACAATTCATAAGTTAGTCCACAAGGATACATCCACTTGTTACGGTGATGTGGAGGTGGTAAAAGTAAACGTGTGGAAATTAAAAAAATACAACAACACAACCCCTTTGCTTCTGCTATTTTTTGTAAACCGCATACCCCTTTGATATCACTACTAGTAATTATTGCAGTTTTATATAAGAATCTCATCACCATCACAGGTTAAGTTAGCCTTGGCTGCACGTGTTTCATATTTCCTTTCACGTCATAATCATCATCATCATCATCACTTACATTTCATATGGATGAATTGGTTGCAGGTTTTTCCTGGTTGCAAAAAGCACTCATTCACAGCATGCATATTATAGGGTTTCTTGAACAGCGATAATCACACGTTCCTTTCGTCATGTCAGCACAGCACGACAATCCAGCTCATTTAGCTCATGCTAATTTGCCAAATACTTGTGATACCCGCAAAAAAGAGTGAATCTCTAGACAGATTGAAAAGTAGACAATATATGAGTAATGGTAGTACTTGTTCTTATTACCGACATGGATTGAAACTCCAGATTAACATTGGTTTTTATAAATATTCTTCTTTTTTTACAAAAATGAATTTAAAGTACACTGATATCGCATCCATCATCTCTCTCGCGTTACTTCTCACACAGCAGCCTGTTGTGTACACTCAGAAAGAGGAGGTTCTGCCGTGCGAAGATCCCAACGCACTAGGCTGTCCAGATATTTTATGCAGGGTAATGAACAGTGGAAGGACGGATTTCTGCCAAGAAATTCAATGCGAAGGCATCGCTGCAGATGACTGCAGAAACAGTGGTAGTTCTTATGAGCGCGAGATCACAATGTGTGGCTGTTGTGGAGGATGTGTGAAATATTTAGGTATAATTATATATAATAATAATAATATAACAACACTGAGGTTCCACAGTTCATCACTAATTAACATAATATTATATATCTACTGAAATAATAACAATAAGTATATCAAATGAATGACACGAATTTGTTAATTTTGCGTTAATTAGAAGCAGGAGAGCCATGCGAAGTAAGTCCACCGCAACCCTCGTTGGATCCCAACTGCACAGACCCTTTCTGTCCGATTCTGGCAAACAGATGCAGGCCAGGACTGGGCTGCAATTATCTCGGAGAGCCTTCAAAAGTGTGTGCCGCTCCTGAACAGCCAGGTGTCTGGGAGGAATCATCAGTAGAGGATTCTGAAAAGTCAAAGTGTGAGTACAAAAGAGCTCTCTTTCATGTTGGAAGGCTTCATTGGGAGCAGAGATGTGAGCCGGATGGATCCTATTCCCCTAAACAATGCAAGGGTAGCCCTCACGGCGGGGATTGTTTCTGCGTGGACCGGGATGGGAAACGAATATTTGGAAGGGAGTGGTGGGTCGATGCTGCCAATCAGACATGCGGTAAGCAAAAATTATTCCTATGCAAATCTCATCATTACATTTATACGCAATATTTGCTTACAAGTCATGCAATCCCTTTGTAACCAGAATGCAGCCGACATGTTCATAAGTTAAGGGACCAGCAGATAAATAATATAGCTTCATTTCATTGTTCCCCGGACAGAAACTACGAACCTTTGCAATGCGACACAGGCTCGGGCCTCTGCTACTGCGTAGACCCACAGTCGGGCAGGCTAGACGGAGCCCTCCTTCCCCAACACCAGTGGAAACAACTTCCATGCTACTCGCTAAATCATACTGGTTTTGATCCCACCGGCACTTATCTACGACTTTGTGAATCCGAATGGGCTGCAGGACAACTGGTCAGTCAGGAGGCTAACTTACACGGTCTCCGAGTACTTTCTGGAAGGGACTTGAACTGTGATTACGATGGAAGCTTTGCTCCAGTTCAACGAATAGGATCAGAGTACGAAAAAAACTAAAAACATTGCTTGTATAATCTTGAAGAAGCCTCTTTTAACGACTTCTTGCCTTGAAATGAATTATGAATTAAAATTAAAATTCCTTAACAAAATTAGAGACTGGTGTGTAAAACCAGATTGGACAGAACTAGCACATCATCAACTAGTTAGCCAATCGTATATGGATTGCCGTAAGTTTCAATTCAATCAATTTAAGCAACTACATAACTACTATACGCATTACTGAATAATATTTTGTAAAGTCATTTCCATCATACGTTTTTTCAGAGTGTTATCGCGACTCAATCCTTTACGAAAAGGAGGGCCGAACCTTTTTGAAAACATGCGACCAAGCAACGGGAAATTATGACGAAACGGCAATTTTTGATCCAGACGAAAATACGTATAAATGCATCGACTTGGATGGCTTTGATTATGGTGATGAGGTTCCGGAACGGTATAGGTGTTGCCTAATAGCAGGGAATAAGTGCAGTGGAGAGTCAGATGCAATCAAAAGTGAGTGTTATGATCCGGAAACGAAGAGGGGAAAGTTTAGGAGTTGTACTTTGTGGCCAAAATAATAATAATAATCTATGCTAAATTTTTGAATTTAATAAAAAGCTCATTATTGTTTGGTTTGGTACAATTAACTGTTCATATTAGCTCAAGTGTATTCCTAATATAATGCATATACATATACATATATGCTGTGTGTAGCAACTCGCAAATCCTTGTCAGATGAACTCTGCCGAGCAAACATGTTCGTCATAACTTACACCAACTAACTGCGAATTTTTATAATCTATTTCCTTATTGGATATATTATACTTCACTGATCAAAAGGCATATCCAGGAAAATTCAAGTTGGCGATATTGGTTGGTTAATGACATTTAATGAAAAATGAGAAATCAGAGGGAATCAGTAAAGAAAATCTTTGGTTTTGTTTTGCATTTGATAAGTGATACGATGCGATATACGTTTTGTCCATATTTTTATAATAAATAACGTGTTTGAGCTAAATCTATTTTTATAGATCTTATAGAATCTTCTGACTTTTGTGTGCAGACGCGAAGAGTTGAAACGTGTTCCAAACGATAGTACCAATAATATTGTGTGGATGCCAGATCCTGATTGCGATCAAAAGAAAGAGAATCATCACAACTGCTCTGTAAGAGTAAACACATGCCTGTGCGGTTTATTATGCAACTCGTCATCAAGCCACAAGCAGATGTGAACTTCCTCCTCCGGAAACGGGTTGGCTGCTAGATGAAGCCACGCACGGAGGAGTCTACGTTTCGAAAGTCCATTTACCTTCTAGGGCTGCATCAATCACTGAGAGCCTGAATTAGAGCCAGACGATTCCTTTTGCCAAAGGAATGTAAAGGGTCAGTGGGTGATGATGGCGAGTGCTTGCTTCTGCATGAAAGTAGGTAGGAAAGTAGGTGTTTAGCAGGGAATGGCGACACAAATTTGAAAAGCAGACTTGTGGTAAGTCATCATCATCATCATATATTTTTTACAGTAGTAGTCCATTTTGCGAAATATTTTATTGCAACTTGGGAAATATTCTTACATCAGCCTGTAGTGGAAAATTGGCAGAGCTACGAACCGAGCAAAATCACATTCCTTTATAACCCAACATTGCACTCCAGACGGAAATTATGAGCCTGTCTGTGCAGTGTGGCACGGATTCGTCGCTGTGCTATTGGCTGCTGTGAGAGAGAACTACGAATGGTCGGCATTTCTCATGGAACAAAGATTGATATATGCAAAGTGTTTGTGGGGAAAATATTTATTGGAAACATGCACTAACTATGCATTTATGCTTTGATTGAAAAAAACATTACTTAAGAACGAAGTTTATTATTATTTGTTTTGAATAGATCCCAGTGTGTTTTCAAGAGTGGAACGGGAATTAAAGATTATTTCATTCAAAGCTACAGACGGTAGTATGACTCGGAGTATTTAGCTTAAAAATAGATAAACAATATTTGGTTAATTTCTCCTCCGTCCCCGTCCATGTTTAGTTTTTACTTTCTCAGAAGAGTTCTGTCCTGTTTTATTCCCTTTTGTTTAGACTGTGCTCGGGATGTGGAAGACTATCTGCCGTCGCAGAATCCTCCTATTAAATTAGAATGTTAAACAGGGAATTTTAAAATGGGCCAAATGGGCCAAATGGGCCTTGATACTCTAGTACTTTATGCACTTTTGCACCTTTTACCTTTTTTGCACTTGATGTACTACATGACGTACTTTATTACATGCCGTTTTGGAATGATAACCTAGAGCTTATCCAACATTAACTAAGGACTGATAACCTTGAACAAAATAACAATCCAAAATACTTCAATTCAAATCTCACCGGGCAAAGTTTAATCCTTTCAAGAGCCAGACAGAATTGAGGCTGTATGTAGCAACTCGTAAATCCTTGTCAGATGAACTCCGCCGAGCAAACATGTTCGTCATAAATTACACCAACTGCGATTTTTTATAGTTTGCGCGTCGAAAGTTGTGATATATATGCATGATGCGCACCCAGACGCTCAACCAGACTAATGCAATGGATTCAAGGACAATGCATTTTTTTCTAAATTCTTGATAATATATATATTCATGCAACGTAGACAGGATTTTATTATAAAATTATCCGCACAATCTAAATTGCACCGCGCGCAGGTTTATTAATGTAAATATCGATAAAAATAATTTCGTTAAATGATTATAGGAACATCTAAAAGAGCACCATTAAAAGTGAAACCATAGAATTATTGCTGCAGAAAATATTTGTATTTTCATTACGTGGGTCGTGTTTTTACTTAGGTTCTACAATTACAAGTTAAACAAGTCCGCCAAGCTGGAACAACGTCGCTTGGATGCCCAAAGCTTAATGAGTGCATAGCTTATGAAATTTAACCATCAAATATAACGCAAGTCGAACGCAGCCGAACACTGCTAGTCCCAAAAACAATCCTTATTCTGAAATTTCAATTGTGGTAAATGTTCTCTGGTAGCATCGTTTAAAATATCCCATGCACAAGAGTTTAGAGGAGGAGTATTTCTAGAAATTAATGCCATGTTCTTAATGATAACTTGATACTAGCCGGCGACCTGCGTGCAAATTCTTATTATTGTTCGTTTTCCCCCACGGAAACTATCTGCGACAAGAAAAAGAATGTATCATCATCGTGGTCCACTTTTCTTATAAATTTTATAGTTTGATGGAACACGCTTATTTTTGTGGATCATACTATTCCTTCCTTTGCTTGTATAAATTTTTTTACCTGAAGTAATAATGACGCACCATGTCATGCCATGGAATTGTAACGTGAAACGTAGCCAACATTAACTAGAAGCTACTTTTAATCACGAAAAAAATCAATTTAAAAATTCGAGTTTAATCCTTTCATAGTCAGATTTGAAGTTTTTTTTAGCTGCTCGTAAATCCTTGTCAGATAAACCCTGCCGAACAAACATGTTCGTCATAGCTTGCAACATAACCGACTATTGTAATAATATATGATGCGCACTCATGTTCAACTACTAGTCTAATGGATTGAACTGTCAATGGTTTTTTTTTTTTTTTTTTCTCAATAATTTATATGCATGCATGCAACGTAGCCATCAATCATATCTACACAATCAGAGTTGCGCCACACCATTATATTGCAAACCTTGATAAAAAAAATAATAATTTCGTTGATGGATTATGAACATGTAACCGCAACACTAACTAAGTGAAACCATAAAATCATTATTTTGTTTTTTTTTTACTTTTTTTAGGTTCCACAATAATAAATTTGACTTTGGATGATACTTGCGTAAGGGAATGGACTATAAAACTGAAATGATTTTCCCTTATCCCAATATAGTCTGTTGCTGCTAAGAAACGTTACAATTACAACAATAATTGTAAACTTAGACAAGGCTTCTGTCCTACACGTCTATCAGAACAAAACCTAATCTACCTGCTTAGTCTAAATTGTTGTTGCTCAACCAACCGGG
The DNA here is from genome assembly GCA_036850665.1 of Dicranocentrus wangi. Lineage (NCBI taxonomy): Eukaryota > Metazoa > Arthropoda > Collembola > Entomobryomorpha > Entomobryidae > Dicranocentrus > Dicranocentrus wangi. The sequence goes on from JAANSN010002749.1 coordinate 13,277, forward strand.
TTATTACTATCTAGCGTGCTTCGAAGCAAACGCTTTTGACGTCACAAAGTTGTAGGATTTTTTTTCTGTTGTTCTGTTGAACCCAACCTTTAATAACAGGTTCGTTGGGCATATATTCATGATGCAAGAGATGGAATACAGTTGGGGTTGTTCTAGAAGGTTGATTTGGGCGTGTTTTACAGCGTTGACGTAACTGGGCGTCCTACAGGATTGATTGGCGTATTCTACATGGTTGAATGAGCCTTATACGGGTTGACTGAGATGTTATACAGGATGGTTATGTGTGTGTTCCACTGATTAATAATTGTGTGTGTTCTACTGCTTTAGCGGTGTCCGATTGTTCTGAGATCATCTTACCAGGTTGGCGGGTGCCGGCTCTGCAAGGGGTGACAACTATGATGCTTATTTTGGTAGCACCATCTGCTCGCAGGATATTCATGCTAGGTGTCATGAGAATTCTTAAGCAAGTAATTAATTGTAATTTCAACTATTCCTTAGTGAAGAAACGCTTTCACGGGCTCATCACCTCGTTGATTGGTAGCGGATCATCAAATTTGTAATTCATACCATCCGGCGCCGTAAGCTACCGAAGGATGCGGATGTAAGATTCGTGGTATTACTACGAGTTGGCGCAGTCAAAGTAACGCACTGCTAGCAAATCAACAGGCCAATTGGATAGTGGTTCAACTCCTGCCTCTACCTGCTCCAATTCTGAAGTTGATTCAGGTTTCTCCGTGAGTTTGGCGAGTACAGTAATCCTAGAGGTACTCCCTAAAATCACGGAGGGATTTGAATAAACTGATTCACCGATCTGAGATGCAATCGACCAAAGATTTCTTTGCTGGAGTGCAACAAGCACACTATAATGTTACGTTTTGCATTTCATGGTACTTGTTTAAATAGTGTAGTACACAGTTGAACACCGCAAGAGTACAAAATAGAACAACCCAATAATAGAAAGTAGAATACCCCTAAATAATACGGTAGAACACGCCTAGAGTAGAAAGTAGAACAACTCAAAATAATGCAGTAGAACAACCCAAAATAATACAGTAGAACACCCCAAGGTATACGATGGACCAACCTTTCAACCTGTAGAACACTCCCATATCAACTGCAAAACACCCCCAGCAACCTGTAGAACACCGCCATGCACTTGTAGAACACCCCCACCCCAAACCACTTTACAAACCAACCCAAATGTCCGACATCGAACTATTAAAGTAATCGTCACGGACGGGCGGAAACATAGCAAGATCATAGACTTGCCGTTGCTTTCCTGCACGCTAATAAAGATAAATTAGAATATTGAGAAAATATCGTTCAGCACTTTTCGTAGTGCTTAGAGTTCATTACATGTTGAATTAGCTGGATATGCTTGGCTACATATTCTTTGTTTCTGGAAGTCATTATTAAATGCATTCCGTTGTTGTATAAAAGCAGCATCGCACCACCGCACAGAAAGATTCACAGCATAAGTTCGTAGTATACCCTCGTTGTCCAGCAAGCGGTTTTAGGACTTCAAGATTTCGAGTATTTTCATTTCTAGTTTTTCAATTAGAAACTCATACCATTACTATCCGTTTTGAATAAAGCATTTAGTTGTTCTTTTAAACCAATCCTACTGTGTATAATCCATCAGTTCTTACAGCTATAGTCCATATAATGATGAACTAGGCTTTCGTTCTATTACGGGTATGCGCATAATTGCATCCTTCACCCTATGTTCGCATTTCACTTTTATGCCATCTAACTTTGTTCATCACATCGTTGGGGTTTCGAAATGTGAATATCATACCTCCTATGCAACTTATGCTTTATAAGAGTTTATGATAATTTTGGTATTGCAGTTATATTCAACAATCTCCATCAGCATCAGTATATTCAGCATTATTAGTTCCATCTCATTCAAATGGGACAGTCAATTCATTCCTATTACGTATTAACGGGTTAACAAGGAGGGTCAAAGGAAGAGAATGGCGAAATTGGGATGGTGATTTAGATTTGATAGATCAATCCGTAACTTTGGATTGGATCAATCCCAGAAGAATAAGAATGTGAAGAGAAAATTATTTGCTAAACTAAAATATCAAACTGGAATTTTTACAACTTGGGAAATGGGAAATCGTAAAATAAAGTGTACATGACATGATTCAACCCGCTTGTAAGTACGAATAATTTAAAATGTAAAAACCACGAGACGCTATTGGGTTGCCGCTCGGGTGATATTTGAAAATCTGTTACTCCCTGGGAGCACGCTGGATCAGGGATGTTATGCTAGGTAATCCATGCTATTTCAGGGATTCTTCCTCCTCACCCCAGGTTTTCAGGGATTTACAAAAAAAATTTGCATTCGTTTTCCTTTTTCATTTGAACTAGTCCTATAAGACCACCATAACACGATGGAAAACACGTAGTTTAATCCGTCGAAGCAATTACATGACATGACATGACCGAGTGAAAACGCAATCATTGCCCTGTAACAATAACGGCGTGACATTGGCACAGCCACAAACCTGTCAGGGTTCAGTGTAAGACAATAATATTTCAGCATTTGCGTGGGATTCAGGCGATACGATATGGAGAGTCGGGTGCAGGAGCCTACAAATGCATTATAGGTAAATGTGTGCTAAATGCTAGTACACAATACACATGCGAGGTTGTTTGTAGCCGGCGTGCATACATTTGTCTGCACTTCTCGATGTTACTATAATGCAACTGGGAGGTGGAGATAAAGCCGATGGATTAACTACACCAACCTCAACAACAACACCCATGATAATCTGCAATAATTCATGTGAAGTGCTAATGTTGCAAGCTTCCGGAGAGGATTATTATGATGCAACAGCGGTAGAGCAAAGATGCATAATATGAATATAATCTAGATAGTTAGGTATATTTGTAATTTAACGACATTTGTGGAAAACATTGTAAATTTTATTACCAATATAATCTAATTATAAACCATTCGCCAATAAAATGATTACTTGAGTTTTTCCTACATAATTTGTATTAAACGCCGAAAGGGAGCTTGGCAGGTTGAATTTAAAAAAAAATGCTAATTCTGAAAATGCGTCAACGGCAGGAGGAAGGAGTGTAATCCTTCCACTCACAGTCAGATTTGAAACTTTATCAATTCATAAATCGTTCCAGATGACGCCAAACTAAACTCGGTTTTGGAATTCGTCATACAATATGTGAGCAAACTAATAAAATATGGGTCAAAAACACAAGTTACAACAGGGCATTTGCAATTTGTCAGGAATATGGTGGTGGTGATTTATGGTCCGCATCTACCTAGATATCTATTTTATCCACTACTTTATTGCATCAAAAGCAAGTATATGAACAAGAAGGTTTTGATAATTTCAAAATTTGGGCAATGTTGAAAGAACCACAAAGTTTTTAATTGGACAGGATGACTAGATAATCTTTATGGTAAAGGATTTCATGATTTATTTAGCGTCATCCCAAACCATAAAATGACTACTGCAGAATATTCGCGTAGAACATATATTTTAATTCCGGGGTAATTAAACCGATCTCAGGTGACGCAGGCACACACGGACACAGACGACCATAAAAGCGAAATCACTTTATAATGTCATTACACAGTTTCCAGTTGAACCAGCGTTTATGCCAAACAATTATTTTAAATGTGCTAGAAATAAATAAAGTTTTTCTAAAACTCATTTATTTATTTATTATAGGTTTGGCTCACACATCGAAAGATGAAGGCAACCTATATTGTTGCACTACTGATTGCAGCAGTGGCTGCATCGGTGAGTGGAAAAGGTGAGTATTTAGAGCCATGTATATTTTATTTTACAGTTATTTTGCGTGTGCATTTATTCAAAATCTTTAAGTTGATTTTTTTCTTTATGTTCTAATATAGCTGTTTATGAAGATGGAAATCTCTTCTCTGGCTATTCCTGTAGCGGCAAGCCGACTGGTATGTCAATTTTTTTTTACCTCTAGTGCAAAACTATGTGGAGCTAAATTATTTTATTTTATATGACAAGTTCCTTCTCTAACGTGGTACATACTCAATTATATGCAATCCCGCAGGAAATTACCTTCACCCAACGGATTGTGCTTGGTACATCGCCTGTACCGATGGAGGAATTGCATACGAGATGCCTTGTGCTCCCTGCCATGCTGGGGACTCAAGATGCATTGCGGACCGAACAGGTATAGACAGAACGGTGTACGACGACGCAGCAGATGCGTGTCTCTACAACGATCAAACTGTTTGCCACACTGCATCACCCCCACCCCCTCCCCCAACTACTACCACACCAGCTCCTCCCCCAACTACTACCACACCAGCCCCTCCCCCAACCACTAATACACCACCTACCTCCCCTCCCACTACGCAGCCTACCACGACAACACCGGACCCTGATACGTGTGATCCTGCAAAGTGCAAAAACAAAGGGGATTGTGAAAACTTCTGCCAATGTAGCGATAAATCTTTCCGTTGGGAGTGCAAACCCTGCCCGTATGAGTACTTCTTTGAAGACTTGGACCCAAGTTGCACAGGAGCCGCTGCTGCTGATGGGGGACAGTGCCGCCATTGGAGTTTCCTTTGTCCTGAAACTCAGAAAAAGTACAGGGGCCGAAAGGACTGTCTGGCGTGTTATTGGAAGGAAACCGGCGAATGCAAGCCGAAATATTGGTACCAGGCCCCAGACCTCATCCACAAGCATGAGCAAGAGTTGAGTTGCTCTGGCACTGACGTCTTTGATCCAGTCAAGGAACGATGCCGACCCTGTCAAGACGTTGTAGACAGTACAACAGGAGACAAATGTTGCGAGCCACCAACTACGCCAGCGCCAACGACACCTCGGCCAACAGTTACGCCACCAGCACCACCACCACCAGTAGCTTAAAAAATTGTACCACCACCACCAATTGTCATCGGGTGACTATACTTGTCAATTGATCACTTTATCATCTTGAAACAACGCTAATTTCAATATAAATTTCGCTAATTTCAATATAAATTTCGCTAATTTCAATATAAATTTCCATGTTAACTTACCTTTACCTTAATTTGTATTTTCCAAAAGTGATTCGTATATAACTTTCAATAAAGTATAACTGACAATTTATGCATTAATTCAATTCAGTATTCTGTTACAAAACGTATGATTCATAACACATCCAACTGTTTCATCTTCGTCAATGACTTGAAGGTTTGTCCTTTGGTAATATGTAAATCATGCATGGATCAAGATAGATGCAACATTGATTTGTAGTTATAGTTACAAGTGATCGGGCCTGTCGGCATGACAGGCAATAAAAGTAATGAAACTTGGATTTTTTATTGTCTAATATTGAACGGAGCCATTTGTTTCTACAAATATGTTGGTTAGCATGAGTTTAAAGGAAAAAGTAGCACCCGTGTTGAATTTAGAATGTTAAACTTATAAATAATTGATGTGTCATTTATTAAGTAACCTTTGTTGACATCTCGGGGTCAAAAGTCATGTGTCAAATATTTTGATCTCGTAGTTCTTAGTTTAGTGAATTTTTCTATGAATTGGAGCTACATAATTAAGCAAAGCTTTGATTACAGCAAAAAATTGTGATTTTTGACCTTTAACCTTAATTTTAAAATAGGGCAATGACAATTTTGGAAATAACTCTGCGATAGACTTTCCCAGTTAATTGCGAGTAGAATGATACCTTACACGTTGTTGTATGGTCAGAAATAAAAAACCTTTCGATGCAAAACACCAATAAATCTTTCGTATTAATATAATAGATAATATAATTATAATTAATACGTCGTTTTCAGTTCCGTCAACGTGTGACTAAACTCTGTGAAATGCTTGTTTAATATCTGAATAAACGAATACATAATATTTATCGCTAGTAAATAAGGTACGTTCCTCCCCTATTCTTCCAGGATTTTGGAGTATTTTTCTCCGGAAACTAAAATGTAGGTTGCCCTGTTAATGTCTTAATCTCAAGAATTCTGGGTTTCTCATTTATCGATTGGAGGACTCATGGAACCGTCGTCGTTCTGACTTGCAATATTTTGCAAATTTGAGGAAATATGTTTAGCAGTTCATAAAAAACAGAAGTATGTATGAACTTATGGTCTTAATTAACCAAACATACCTCGACCCTAATAAAACCAAACACCCACCAACACCAAATAATCCAAACAACAAATCCAAACCCACCTAAAACCACCCGAACCATACCACCACACCCCAAAAACCCAATAGGAACAAAAAACTTCCATAGCAACCAAGAAATTCTATAGCAGCTAAAAATTAACCTGTAAAACACACCTACTTAACTTGTAGAACAACCCCAATCAACCTGTAGAATACCCCAAACAACCTGTAGAATACCCCCGAACAACCTGTAGATTACCCCCAAACAACCTTTAGAATATCCCGAGTTAACATTTACAACACTTCCAATCAAGCTGTACAACACTCCTAATCACTCTTCAGAACACCCCTAATTAACCCTGTAGCACACTCAAAATACAAAAATATGGGACCAAAGTGTTCAAAAAATTGCATTAGAACACAAAGTAAATTAGGCTTTTTTATGTGTCAAAAGGAAATAATTAGTGGGGCGAATTATCCTAAAGTTCCACTGCCCATACTGGGCGAAGGGGTGATCCCATAACCCCATAACGATTCCATCCTGTGGCCAGGATGGGTACCACCACGGATGGACAGGTACCACGTAGGGTACCCAATCATCCTTATGAAACACCAACCAATCCAACCCAAATGTCCTACATCAAAATAAGTTAATTACCTTCAAACAATAAGCGTGGCAGGCAGACATGGCAAGACCATAATCTTGCAAATCCTTTACAGGGAGCTAATAAGCCCAACAGTGCACTCCTAACAAACGGAACCCCCATCGATTTACCCAGTCTAACGTTTCAATCAACTAGGTGAAGCACATTCATTTAAGTTTGTGAAACACCTAAAATCAAAATACGGAAAGCCATCAATTTACCAAGTAAAGCACCCCGAATCTATTTATAGAACACCGTCAATTTAATCTGTAAAACACTAAAAATTATCCAATGTCGAGACTGATCGCTGATGAAAGTTCTCGTAACATGCGCGGTATCCCTGTTATAGCCAAAATATTGATTGTAGAACATAGCCAAGTCATCGAAAACAAAAGCGTTTGCAGACAGACGGACGGACATGGCAAGATCATATTAGCTTGCCGATATTGCTTCTGAATGCGCTCGGGCGGCAACGTCCTCTCCTAATAATGCTGTAGTTGCTCAAGTTTTGCTCCAGACGCAAGCGGAGTGTGGCATATGCGAAATATCAACAGTGTGGTTAGATGTAGTATTTGTGATATTTGTGTATTACAGTACACTTTCGAGAGTTTGCCCAGCGCCGACATAATTGTGTGAACATCAACAGATCTCGGTGTAACCATAAAGTGCCAGGGATGTGGAGATAAACCCATGGATTAATAATTCAACCTACGCAACATCACAATAATCGCTAATAATTTATGTGACGTTACGGCGTTGCAAGCTTCCGGATGAAATTATTGTTCAGCGGCGGCAGTACTGATGCATAATATAAATATTTAATCTAATTAAACCATCCACAAATCAAATGATGATGCCGCATCCTAGTAATAAACCACGCGAATTTTATAGCAGCTTATAGCAGGTTGAATTTAAAAAAGCTAATCCTCCATATACGTCAACGGGAGGAGAGTCTGTAATTCTTCCAGTCAAAATCCCAAAATGTAATAATAATAATTCATAAATAAACCCTTGTCGTATGAAACCAGATTAAGCTCTTTCTATAAAATTCGTCATAACTTGCGGATGAGGAAAAACTTGACATGAATCAGAAAAAAATATTACAACCTGCAGTTGCAAGTTTGTCAGGTATGATGCTTATATGTGTATTATACGAATCCGGGTTTGCATTTACTGCTATATTTATAAGAACTTTCTGCTAATTTCAAAATGTGGGCAAAACATAAATGATATGGATATAGATACGTAAACCATCATCAAAAAAATTCGAGTAAAACCTTACACTGAATTAAGGGATTTAATAGTTTGTTTTGTGCTATCCTAAAAACCATAAAAAATGATTACTACAGAATATTCGCTTTATATATTTATAAATTACACAGTATTTATAAAGTATGACAGTATGACAGTATGTATATTTCATTAATTCCGGAGTAATAAAACCGATCTCAAGTGTGACGCATGGACTCGGGCACGGACGACTATAAAAGCGAACGCATTTTCTACCTTCTTCACACCGTATCCAGCTGAACAAGCAGTTCAAGACAAACAAGATTCCTCTGAAAACCAACCCATTCACAGTTTCTCGTTATTTTTAGGTCCCACCTAAAAAAGATGAAAGCAATCTATATTGCTGCATTGGTTGCAGCTGTAGCTGCATCGGTGAACGCGAGAGGTAAGAACTCGTAGATGAAGTCAAAGGATTATGCTTTACAACAATTTCATGCGTGCATTCATTCCGAATTTTAGTTGATTTTTATTACTTTTTATATGTTTTACCATACAGCCGCAATTGATGCTGGAAATCCCCTCGCTAGCTATTCCTGTAACGGCAAGTCGACTGGTATGTTTGTTTGAATTTTTAACTCAGTTAAAACATGTGGATCTTCAATATTTTGTATGACAAGCCCCACTAATGTGACATGTATTATGCGATTCCGCAGGACATTACCTTCACCCAACTGATTGTACTTGGTACGTCGCTTGTAACGATGAAGGAATTGCATACGAGATGCCATGTGCTGCTTGCGAAGCTGGAGACC
>JAANSN010002750.1:0-22079 GCA_036850665.1 Dicranocentrus wangi
TTGATAGCGCGCAATCTAAAGATCAATTTTATAAGAGCTGAACCAAATTTTACCTCTGGAATTTCCATTGGATTTAGTCCACTCCCCGGAAGTTGGAGTGTCTTTTTTCCTGGTGGCATACTGAATTTGACAAAGATTTGGTAGACAAATGACACCCGGTGATATATCGGATTTTAGTGGATTTTTAGTGACTTCACGCTCGGAATTTTGCAACTGACAATTTGACACAAGTTAAACTTTTCTAGTAGAGAGAGGGATCGATCGCAACCAATCTTGGCAAGTGTCGAAGACCAAATGAGTTGGAATTGATATTGCATTAGGGATATAGTGGACAGAAGTAGGGAAAAAAGGAAAGTAAAAACTTTGACATTGGGCTTTGGACGCTAGTGGGAGAGAGCCGAACAAGGAGATCCGCCCTTGTAATCGAAGGGCTGTGAGGATCCTCTGAGAAAATGTCCTTGAACTTATTGTTAGTCTGAGGATCCAACTCTTGACATTGCATCTGAAAGCCAAAATTGGCGAAATTACAAAAGTACAAAAGAATGATTATTTACTGATACAACAGGCTTGTACTCACGTTTGCCACCACCATGAAAAACAACTGCTGTGACGTTAACGACTTTTCCATCTTCCCATCCTTTGCCAGCTCCCTCAAATGAGCTTCGTATGCTTCAAAGGCTAGTGTGACCGCAACTACATCTGCAAGATCCTCGTTCACGCTGGTCTTATTGCCATAAACTCGTCCAAGCCTCGAGTTTGTTTCGTACGGGACGTTTTCATAAATCCGCTTTGTAATGTTGGCACACTGGTCAAACCAGACACAACACCGTAGTCCATAAATCTGTAAATTAGGAATAAATAAAAGTCATTTCCAAAGTTTACCTGCTAAAGTCCTAAATGCCGTAATCGTAAAGGTTTTTAAAACAATAACTCAAACCATCTCCCCCCCATCAATGTCAATATATACTTACCCAGGACTCTTCATCCCGAAAAAGGGCTTTTGAAGAATTGGATTCGTTGGACAGTGGATCTATAGGTCAGGAAAATAAAAATTTAATCACTTAGAGTTTGTTCTGCTGTCCGCATGAGTGTGGAGGACCGCTCTGGGCGATTTTATCCATTATCCATTTTCATATTACGAAGAATATTTGCATTTGCAGGCAAGGCATAGCGAAATCTATGTAATGGCCCAGCTCGAACAGCAAAACTTTTAAGTATTTTCGCAGCCATATTTATTTGACAAGGAGATGATGGTTTGAAAACTAACGTTTGATATGGGATTTTGCAATTTTACAATTACAGGCAACTTGTGGGATTTGTTTCACTTTTTGCATGTAGCATGGGGTTACATAGTTTACTACATATTCTATATACATATTCTAAATCGAGCATTAAACAAACCAACATTGTGCTAATAATCGTTATGCATAACTTACATGCAAAATAAGCAAATTCCCTACAAATTACGTTCAACGTTATAGATATGTCTTATATGATGCAACTACCTATGAATCCAGTATCCACTCAATACTCAAAAAAGCATAATTAATATATACATATAAGCAAAGCTTGAAAATAAATAACCCGTTATAACATTACAATCCAATTGTTTTTAAGTACAGTTCATTGTTTTATTTAAACTTATCGTTTTTACAATAAGATAAACGATTTAGAAGGAAGGTAAACGGGTGAAACATTTAAATCATCATCAATGTTGGCCACAGTAGACTATAAAAACAAAGTCTCCTTTTATCTTAACAATTCATCAACAGTTACCATTCACCGTTACTTTATCTACTATATAACTGAAATTAGCACCTGGATAATCACACTGATCTCGCAAGATCAAAATTACGAATATGGGAACTGGAAATTACATTTTACAATTCAACTTCCAAAACTTCCCATTTATATTTTAAACAATTATATATCTGATCTAGCAATCTAGGTATAACAGTTACTATTCATCGTTAATTTATCTACTAGATAACTGAAATTAGCACCTGGATATAATCACACTGATCTCGCAAGATCAAAATTACGTATATGGGAAATGGAAATTACATATTACAATTCAACTTCCAAAACATCCAATTTATATTTTAAACAATTATATATCTGATCTAGCAATCTAGGTATTCCAAACATTGGTACGGCTGACGTACTTCTGGTTACGCGCCGGAAAATTGTGGAACAACCATCGCCGTCCGAGGACTGGTCGGGGTGGCACGTACGCGTCGTACGGTCTCATCAGATAGTCGGGGTTCCTCCAGAACACCACAGCATTGGGCACACGTTGGAACAATAACTTCATGTCAGCATTCGGCAACTATAAGAATATTTATACAATCAGCAAATGTAGAACAACTCGAGTAAGTCAAAGATATAATATGCAAGTTTCAAAGGAACCTTAATGGGTTTTAGCTTTATATACCTTAGCATTAATCTCCAGACGATGAAGATGGGGCAACCGGAAGAATCCTCGAAACAACGAGGTCGAAGAAAGCTGGCACTCCCGAGACGGCTCCCTTCGCCGAATCCATTTTAGCGTGGAAAGGCCTACGAAAAATCAAAGAATGGCAGTGATATGAATTGTACTTACGCTTAGTAAAAATAAATTTAAAAAATTGATGGATACTTGATTGTAAAGCCATGTAAATATTTAAATACCTTTCAAATTGCGAATAGAGGCGGAATTCGGTTGTCCCCTTCCAACGATTCCAGCATCGGAAACGAAGCCGCCACCAGTAGGTTTCTCCAAGATGGTCAGCTCTATAAGCTGCCTCCCCCAAGTTTGACAAACAGCCCGGAAGGAATCATCATCCAAAGGGAGCGCCAAAGCTTCTATATTCGGCATACACCTGGCAATAGCCCGGAACTCGGCCAACCCCAAGTTCCCCTGAAACACAAGCCTTTTCAGTCTTTTGCAAGTGAATGGTGGAGCCCCTTGGATACCATCAATGTCCATCATTGCTAGTGGCCGTCCATTTCCAACATAATGCAACTGGTCGTATTCGCCGGACAAAATAACCAAGCAACTCAAGTTGGGAGTGTTAGCGAGAAACCTTCCAGCTCCATTCCATTGTTCCACGGTTATGGTTAGGCAATTCAATTCCGGGAAGGACTTTCCTGGAGGCAAAAATCCATTTGGGGTGGACAGCATTGAGACATCCAGACGGCGAAGAGTGTCCTTTTGCGCGTCAAGCATTTGGTAGTATTCCGGTTGCGGGACTGGGTCACCGGCACCCCCTTGGTGAAAAAACAGTTTGAGGGTTTGCAAGGTTAATCCAGATTGGACAACAAGACCAAAAATTCGCCTCATGTCGGCTTCGGCCTGGATTCTGAAAAAAATAAAAGTGTGGAGGTATTTTGCCTGTCAAAACTAGATCAAATGATCAAATTGAAGAAATGAGTTGGGTTTATTACGGCTCGTGAAGCGTTAAATGCTTAAGTTTAGTCATTTTTCCATTGGCTTTCATTCTCCTCAGGGTTGTCATTGGAACAATTAAATTAGCTGGCCGTCCTACTCTTCTAAATCCAATAACCAAGTCCTGCAAAANCAATTAAATTAGCTGGCCGTCCTACTCTTCTAAATCCAATAACCAAGTCCTGCAAAATTGCGATTATAAAAGAATATGTTTAGTTTAGGGATAGTACACAAATTCCAGGGGGATAGTTTTCAGATTATGTCATATAGTCACTCAATTAAAGATTTACGTACCTCCAAATGAGTAAAATAGTTCATCATGTCATCCCAAGTCACGGGTAGCCCGTTGGGAGCCCCCCACAAAGCCACTTGGAGACATTTCACCGACGGCTTGGTCAAGTTCAATAAAGCGGTCTTTCCCTCCTGCCTAGCTGCCACGCCGGCACCACCAACGTGTTGATGACCATCACACGTTAGCATAACAGTTTCCAATGCGGGTGTCGTCGGGCCGAGAATGGCATTTCGAACATGTTCGGAATGAAGGATTAGGTTGCCTGTCAAGTGGAGATGTTTAATGTTTGGTCCGCACACCCTCCAAAACCGAGAAATATCCTCCAATTCCCACCATTCCTCGAGCTGGGAGCCCAGGCATATTTTGAAGTTCCTGAACCGCTTGTTCGCCGCATTATTAGAAGGAATTCCATCAATCTTCAAAAATTGGCTGATGGAGGCATCAATGTTCAGTTCCAGGTCCCTGCGTCTTGCTGCTCTAGCCTTGTAGTAATCCCTGTTATCCGACTGATAACTTGAGAGTCCAGTTCCGCAGATCCTGACAACGGTTCTCTGACGCCATACCGGGAGGGACGTTTGGAGCCAAAACTTGGAGACCAAACGAGCCGAACGAAGGTCGGAAACGGGACAATATTTTAACACATTTTCCAGCACCTATTAAAAATCAGCAATAAATTCACCGAAACAAAAAATTAATAATAATTAATACACGAAAACTCCCGAGATTGATATAGGTTTTTATTTCTAAATTCCATTTTGTTAGAAGAGCTGAGCTAATTTTTACCTCTGGAAGTTCCAAGGGGTTTAGTCCACCTGAAGGCGTCTGGTGTTGTTTTTTGGGGGGCATACTGAACCGCCGACTGAAACCTGAAAACGCCTCAAAATATTGATATATTTGACTATAGGCTGGCTTGTCAGTTTTTAATGGATTCTTCTAACAATTCAAAAACTCAGAAATTCTTAAATTTTAACGGTTCGCAACGCTTGCAATTTAATACAACCTGTATATTTTTTAAGAGACCACCGATGGATCACACCACCAAACCCGTCAAATGTCTAAGACCGAATGAGGTAGGATTGGGTTTTGGGTAGCGATATAGAGGACATAAGTATACATTTTTGACAATGGACTTTGGACTGCAGTTTCAGTTTCAGATTAGCATAAAATTATGTAATACTAAATATTATAATTTGCATAGAAGGGTAGGTGTGCCACTCACTATCCTTGCGTCACACAAAACTCAAAAAATTATCAAACTCAAATCTCGGTTCCAACTCAAAATTAAGATATTATGTAGATCCCCCGTTTCCGCGGAACAATATTGGTAATTTAGAAATTGAAATGAGTGTGCGCAGTTATGATCAGTGGATATTATTAATTGGTAGGAAATAATTTACATCAATTATCAATTATTATATGATTTTTTATTTTATTTTACAATTTAATCAACTTTACTCGTACGTGGTTAAATGAAAATTAAATGTGTATTATTCAAACAAAAACATGTTCCAAACTTTAGTGACAAATGTACTTGTGCTTCATGAGCTTGGCATCCTTGCGCTGACACTCTTTGCAGCAATACGCTCGCTTGCACTTTGCACACCGCTTCGTCGAGTCCGGAGCTCCGCAAAATCTGCACATGTCAATCACCTTCCCAGTGAGGATCACCTGAGTTTTCTGACACTCCTTCTCTCCAACGCGAAGACAAGCAGGCTCCTCGCCAACGAGTTCATACAAACTGTTGGTGATTATCAGGGTCGTTCCAAACTCCAAAGCCAGCCCGTTGTTCACCCGTGAGACGACAGAGTTGCGACGAATGATGATGAAGATGGTGTTCCCAGCATCGTCCTCGGTCAGCACGTGAGCAAGTTCAGGTCCAAAAAAGACCTCGTCGATAATCGTTAGCTTCACAAATCCATGGCAGACGAGGGAGTGAAACGGAGAATGGATAGACATCAATGATTTAGCGGAACGCTGAAACTTGAGGTCCGAACTCTGACGCGACATGAAGCAGCCCAAAGATTCCAGCTTGTAGGTGACGTTGGCCACTTTCCCAGATTTACAGGCAGCTTTGAAGCGGAATCTCAATCCAATTGTTGAAAATATCCGAAGGGGGCTCTCCAAGTAGATTTTGCTAAACACGTACTTTCTGTCATCCAGCGGTTCCACCTTACTCAGACGTCAGCATGTGGATTAGTTCAGGCCCAAAAAAGACCTCGTCGATAACCGTTAGCTTCACAAATCCATGGCAGACCAGGGAGTGATGCGTCGAATGGATATGCATCAATAATTTAGGGGAACGTTGAAACTGAAGGTCCGAACTCTGACGCGACATGAAGCAGCCCAATGTTTCCAGCTTGTAAGTGACGTTGGCCACTTTCCCAGATTTACAGGCTGCTTTGAAGCGGAATCTCAATCCAATTGTTGAAAATATCCGAAGGGGGCTCTCCAAGTACATTTTGCTAAACACGTACTTTCTGTCATCCAGCGGTTCCACCTTACTCAGGGGAAAGTGAGCTGGATTCATGTTCATGAATAGTTGGATTCTTGCCTTCATGTGTCCACAACTAGCAGGCTGGGGAAAGCATTCCAGCTGCTTACTTTCCGAGACCATGCCTTGAGCATACGCTCCAGAAATGGATTCGTAAATCACACCCCACGGCATTTCTTCTTCGCCACTGTTATCGCCAAACAGTTCCTGGACTCGGCGGAGTTCATCCTTGGTTGCTCCCTGGGAGCAGGTCAAAAGTCGTCCATAGATCCAAGCCAAAGTATACGCGGACACAGGAACAAGTGGATGCTCAGTCGGGGCTCGCTCCAGAAACTCACGGTAAAACTGAATGCAGTCGATGATGACGCCCAACGGGTCAACCGGCAACTTGTCGTGTTTAATGGTGCACTTGTCGCCAAAATCCCCTTTCCCGCACTCCTCTCCAACTTCATCCAAATGCAACGTGACCCACCGAAATTGGTAATCTGCCAAGGCGTATCGAAGGGCCAAGTTATTCCCATACTTTTTAATGCCAAGACGTAACCCATCGATTGTCTTCTTCAGGAGGAGGCTGCAATCAGGGATGTGTTCCAGCTCAGCCATCCACTGATAGTAAAGAGGGTCGTTTGGAAACTTGGAGGTGCCAAAATCGGATCCACTCATCAAGTTATATTCTTTGATAGAGCCATCTAATTCCAACCGCTCAAAATAGTTGAATATTACAGAAATGACACGGGCCGTCGGCCACGACTCATTACACCCAGGGTAAGCCATGATGCCTTTCATAATGCTTCGGATTGCGAGCTTTCCCTCGGAGCCGTAGTATCGGCACAGATAGAGTCCCAGCTTTATGGAGGGCGAGTTTTCAAAACAGGAGCGCAACATGCTTGAAATCTCCAAGGCCTCCTCACCTTCAAAATATTTAGTATTGGTCACCCGTTCATAAACGGATTGAAAGTCTTTCCTCACTTTAGCGATTTGTCTTGCGAATTCAGTTTCAGTTGATCCGGGATCGACTCCGGCTTCCCCAGTTTCATCCTTTAGTTTGTGGATGGTATGTGGAAGTGGTGCCAGTTGGAGCTCCATAGTCACTTCAACCCCATGAATGATATTCGTTGTGTCCAACTTGAGTCCGAGTAGTTCCGCCCGCTTCACTCTGTCGAGAAAAGTGAGCCCTTTCGAAGTTAGATTGAGCGGTTGCTCAAACTCCTTTTCCAACACGGTGCTTAGAATGTTCATTTTGTCTTGCCATTTGATGAAACAATTCGTGATGTGGATGTAGAACCAGTTAAAGTACTTTGGCCCGAAGGATATTCCAGGCTTGACGTCATTCTTAATTTCCGGTGGAATTCGAAGTTTTTCCAGAACCAAAAGAGCGTTTTTAAATTCCAGTTCATGAAGATACAAAACAGCTAGTGGGGCAGAAGCCATTAGATGCCGGCTGGCGACAGCTTGCTCCAAGTACAACCTTGCCATATCAATATTCTTAGGGATTACTCCTTCCACTCCGTAAAAGTACATTTTTCCCAGGTGGAAGGCCGCGCCGCCCATGTTATGACAAAGGGCAGCCTTCTTGAACCATTTCTCTGCTACAACATAACTTTTCTTCACGAGTCGCCCATGCTCATAAAACAAGCCAAGTAGAAACTGGGCGTAGCCAATCCGCTCGTTCTCAATCCTCGTGCTGGGATCTCGGGGCAAATGATGTGGCGACGTTTCTCTGGCCATTTCCTCCAACTTCTGAATAGCTCTGGGGACCTCAGCCTCGTCGATACTACTGAAAATTGTGGTTTCGTTCTTTTTGCAGAATTGGTGAAAGATTATAAGACAGGCAGAATACGCAAAATCTCCAATTGGGACGCTGACCCCAGCGACCCGTTTTAATAACGCCAGAATTTTCTTCATCTCAGCTATCATGTCCGCAAATTTCTCCATTCGCCGTTCGGCTAACAGCTTCGTCATCCTTTCAGCGTGCGAATTAAACTTGCGGAATACTTGCTTAATCAACGAAGCCTGTTCTCCGCGATATGTTTCGCCTGCATTTTTGATTGTCCAAGAAATCCCATGAAAGGTATTGAATAGGGATGACGCTTTTGCCTGATTGAAGTGGTACAAGGCGCGGTAGGGCTCGTCCGTCGTTTCAAAGAAGCGGTCGTACAAGAAGCAGTTTGCCTCTTCGTGGTATTCGTCTCCCTGGGCAATAATGTTGAAAGCGTCGCTTATCTTGGCACCTTGGTGGGCTTGGAAGACTTCAATCTTGAGGCAACCTGCTTTGTAATCACGAATATGGTACTTCACGATTGCACCGAAACGAATTTTGCGTGCTTCCAGCAGAATCTCTGGAGAGAGCTCCGAAGAGTCTGGAGCCTCCAAGAGTTGTGAACATAGTTCAATAGCACCACAATAATCTCCGTACACCAATCGCACCTTTGCCGCTGACACAAGAGGGTGATGAACTAACTGGTGCGACGACTCCATTGTTGATTGTCAACGTTTCTACAAAAGAGTTAAGAAAGGAATCAGTTAAAAAGTAAGTCATCATTCATCATGATCATAAACCCGTCTCTCTCTGCTGTGAATAAAACGAATTTAATCCGCTCCAGTTTGTGGATAATTTATACTACCTGTAAGTATATATATATTAACACCAACAACCTATGACCTACCTGGCAGATTAGGTCAGGTTCGTGTTCAGCAGTGTCTGTCACCCACTTTTGTAACAATTGAATGGGCTGAACGGAAATTGGTGTAAGGTTGCTGGTGCACAGGTGTGTGGTGTGGTGATGGTGACTGAGAGGAGAGGAGCCCCGTTTCTTCGTCGCTCTTTTTGTCGTCCTTTCAACTTTTCAGTTGGTTGTCGTCAACCACGGGAAACTTGGTCACTCCAACCTGGAAATATGAATGTATAAAACACTACATACCACTACGTCACACTTTTAAACTCACCAAAAATTAAATTGTCATTGTCAGTCATCATATCAGTCATCGGTGTCGACTGTCAACTTGGAGGCTTTTATCTTTTAATAATAGTCTACATAGTTATTCCACAAAAACGCCAACATTGCCAACTCAAAAATCTTCGCTCCTCACCTCACTCACTTCCTCCAACTTGCACGAATTGGCTAAAAATTATTTTTTTAACTAACCAAATCCAATTTCCACCGTCAACTCCAACCTCCATCCATCCAACAACTACTCCAAGAAATTCAACTTTGAACAGTCGAGTCGTCACGTCGTCAGTCGAAAGACAACAAGTGCAAGTGACACGAAACCACCAAAATTGGGAAACATGCAATTGCGGCTTTGGTGCGGTGGTTGCGAGGTAGATGGAGGCATGGAGGTGGAGGTGGATGAGCAAGCCTGTGTAGATTTCTTCAAGAAAGAAGCTTCCAGATAATTTCCTGCGCTGCTGATGACGCTGCGCTGCTGTAGTGTTTGATTGATGTCGTTAAGTGTGGTCGACGAGCTGCCCTCATTTTGTTGCCGCCAGAGAGGTGGGCCAACAAGGTTTGGAAATTGACTGAATCAACTGGATTTTATTGAGATACATAACTCCTAACTTCTAACATCTAATATTATCCAGTCACCAGTTTGATTGGTTGTTCAGGAGGAAAATGGAGGGAGATGGTAATGGTGGTAGTGGCGTTAGTAGTGGGGGTGGTGGGGAGGGGACGTGGTGTTCCCTCTGTCCAATGTCAAGAGTGCGGGTGGAGCCAGTTCCCCTAGCGGAAGTTGGCAGGGAAGCCCAGGAAATTGAAAGGTCACTCGGGGCCGTCCTCAAACTTTTTACATGTGGAAACAACCATCCCAGGGGGCACTAACAACCTGATGGAGGTGATTGCGGGCTCCCTTTGTGACGTCTGTGAATCGCTTGTGGTGTCGATGGGACGCTACATCCGACATTTGACCGCATTTCGACCAGCGTTGATTGACGAGATGGAGTTGCTGAGGGGTCGGATTCGGCTGGAAGATGCTGCTGCTGCTGATGATGATGGACTTGTTGAAGAGGATGAATTGAACGGGATCAGGAACGAAATGGCTCGGATGAGTAAGTAAAAACCTAATCAAAAAAATACTTTTCAAATCTTTATATTTAATTATTAATTAAAGACTTCCAAATTAATTATTGGCTTTAACGCAGTATGTTGATTTCTGTGTATTTAAATATGTGATGTAGTCGAGATTGCGATTCAACAGTTAACGGATTTGAGGCAAGTCAGAAGGCCAATGGTTGAAGAAGGCGAGCAAGGAGGGCGTCTAGCAACCTAGCACCACCACCGCAGAGGGCTGGAGGGGGAGGAGGCGGTGCTTCGTGGAACACTCATCGAGTGAGGGGATTCGGAAAAGTAAAAGGGACACAGAAGGAGGTGAAGAGAGGAGGTGTGCTCTCTGTGCCTGTCCATTGGGAAATATTGTTGTTGTGCGGGATGGATTATCTCAGGAGGAAACTCAAAGGGCACTGAGCCGGCTACTTCACTTTCTAAATGTGGAGGATACCCCAATCCAATCTACTTTGGAGGCACGACCTTCCACTTCCAGAGACGCCTGCAGGAGCAGCTTGGCGGAGGTGATGGGGGGCTCACTTTGTGAACGCTGTGCGTCACTAGTAGTGTCCACGGAAGACTATCATCAACATTTTGACGCCTTCCGGACGCTGGTGATTTCCGCTGTGTCAGTGTGGAGCGAGCGGATTAGACAGATGGCGGATGGTCTTGGAATTGATGGCGTCCGACGGGACATTCATCATATGAGTAAGTGATTAAATTTCTTTCCATTTCACCCACCGTAATTTCTCCTACTCTATTCTATATATTGGTTTTATGACTTTAAATCCATACCCGCTTTTGCCCATTATGTCATTTTTTTAGGTGAGTTGGCAATTCAACAATTGACAGAAATGGAACGTGCCAACGGTCGCACCTGAGAGGAACGAGGGTCATCCGTGGCAGGCTGGAGGAGGTGGTGGGATTGCTGAAGCAAGTGGCTCTGGTTTTGTTGAGGATGGAGGGAGTAACAGTACACTACTACTACTACTACCACCACTACTAGATAATCAAATGCATCTATGTAAACATGTCTAATCTAAAATTCAAAGTTGAAAATGAACTATTATTGCCAGAAATTTATTGCGATATTGAATTTGAAAACTTTATTAATAAAATCATTGGTTTTACTCCATCAAACGTTTCAGTTTGCAAAACATTTAAAAAAGTTTTTCTTTCGATTTTAACATACATTGTATATTATTACTACACTTTTTGTTAGAATAGAATTGCTCATATCTATCTGGTGCATGATATAAAGATGAGCGAGATTCATCACTCCTGCTCCTTTTGTACACACTTTTTTAACCCTTTTTTTACTAGAAGAGTCAACATGTGCGTGAGACTAAAATATATGTAAGCTTGTAATCCTTTCAGTCCTAATCGCTGTTTCAACAAAAGGAACACTGCCTTCGTGCTACTGATGACAAAGCAGATATATGCTACATAAAGCATCAAAGTCTTTTAGGTACATTTCCAAAAATAAATATTAGCCCGTAAAAACCCCCAAATAATATACATGCTTCTTTTTTTGCAGCAAAATACTTGCTTTTGGGTTTTTCTGAAAATCATGATAAACATATTATATCTGTTTCATTTTCATTCTTGCTGTGAAGGAGAGGAGTCAACATCATATGAAATATTTAATTATAAATATTATAATATAATGACAGACTCTAAATGTCTTTGTGCCATTTCCAACGTTGGAATTGTTTTATTCCTTATTTTTGCTACTCTGATACTATCCAACTTTTGGAATCGGAATCCCAGCAGCAGCAGCTCGCCTTTCACGGAGGAGCAACAACTTGTCCTGGACAAAATCAAGGTGCAGGCGAAGCTAGCCGGGTTGGAAGGAGTGGAGCTGGAAAATATTGACAAGTTTGACAAGGAGTTGTGCTACGACTTGGAATGTCTGGGGTCTGGTAGGTTAAATTAATAAAATAAAATGTCAAAATATTAAAATTTGAAGTAGGTAGTTATGTTAGTACAATACACAATGATGTTAAAAGTTTGAAATAATACGTTTTTCTTTTTCCCTGAAAATGTCTTTAATTTTCAGCATTGGAAATCATGTCGGCGACAAACTTCAGTGTGGACCCGTGTCACCCAGAAAGTTGGATTGACTTCGCCTGCCAACGACGCCTCCAAGGAACAGAGGAAACCCATTCTCAGCTAACCCAACTTCAGCTCGATGCACAGGATAAGCTTAAGGGTAAGCACCTCCTTCTAAACTTGATTCAATTTTATAATTTATGTAAATTTTGACAAAAAAAATATATCGAACTATATATTATTATTTATCCCTCGCTGCAGCCCTATTAAAACCGGAGGAAGCAAAAAATTCAAATGAGCCAACTGAATTTCTGTTAGATGAAGCCCGAATCTATTACAAGCAGTGTGTTAGCCGAGGGCTCCAGGATTCCAGAAACATTCGGGATATCCTCAACTTCGCCGCAGAGCTCTATGGGGAATGGCCCCTGTTCACAAATGACACACCCTCCCGGAACTCTTTCTCCTGGATGGAGTTGGTGGCTCATCAGAATACACTTCAAAGGGTGGGCTTCACTCCACTATTCTTCCATGTGGGGCTGGACTCAAAGACAGCAGGGATCCGGTTGAGCACTGGGAGCCTTGGAGCGGAATCGGAATGCCCCCTCCTCACCCTCCATAACCTGATGGATCTCAGAAGACTGATGTACAGAATGGTTCGGTGGGGGAAGCTGGAAGAGCCTGCGGACATGGAGCAGCTTAGTGCTGTTATTTTCTGGCTAGACGAAACTCGGAGGAAACTACTACAAACTGAGGAGGTGGGGTCCTTGCTTCTAAAGGAAGGTGGTGTGGAGGTGATAAGTTTGGAACAGTTGCAGCAGCACACAGACGAATACTTTTCCCAGTCACGGAAGGAAATTCGGGTCGACTGGAAGCAATTTTTTGAAAAGGTTTTTGTCGGGACGGGAATTAGTTTTGGAGAAGAGGGGGGTCTCTCCCCAAACATTTCCCTTTCTGGGGGATTGAGTCGCATATTGACTACGATCGAGTATGTGGAGGAGCAACTGGAGGAGGCTGAGGGACGGAGAAATGTTGTCAATGCTCTTCAGCTCAATTTGGTCCTGATGCTGCTGCAGGAGACGACATCGCTGACGGACGACTTGAGAATGTTCAGACGGGAGGAGTAAGTCTCGTGGGAGATAAGTATATGGAAATACTTTACTAGTAAAAAAAGTCGGTTGTAAGTCAATAAATTTTAATTTAAAATTTCGCTTTCAGACGAAGACCATCCACTTGTTTGGAAAGGACAAAACAGTTATTTGGATACGCTCTGGGGAAAGCTTACTTAAATCGTCATTATCGCAGCGGCTCCCTGGAACCAAAAGTCCGGACTCTGATGGACACCATAAAACAGGGCTATTTCCAGCTCATCCAGTCGTGGACATGGAGTTCCAGTTCCAACTCGACCAAATTGACTCAGCTCCTCCAGAAAGTAAACAGCACGGGGCTCCGTCTTGTTCAGCCAGAGTGGATGAAGGAGGAGGGGAAACTGGAGGAATTTTTTCAAGGACTCTTGGTCAACAAAAGCGAGAATTCTTCTTATGTTCGAAACTATCTCCAAGCAAATGTTTGGCAGGTGGAGAAAGAAAGGAGGTGGAAGTATGAAGCGAACCTGGCGTTGGCTCAGGACGATTGGAATAAATACGCGGAGATTGCTACTGGGTAAAAAGAAAATGGAAACTATAAATAAAACTTTTTTCATGAAAACGGAGAAGTGCTGCCAGATTACTGGTGATATAGACATAGATCTTATATTATGTTATATGATTTTTTCTTACGTATTTTTCTTCAGGTTTCACTCCAGTTGGAATGTTTATCTGGGGGAGTCGGGTGCTTCTTATAACAAATTGTCCCAGGACGTGTGTAAGATTTGATTCTTAAAATTGAAAACAATTAAGAAATTAATTATATTAGTTTTGACAATAGTTTTGGATCGTTTTTTTTATATACTTATAAATAATTTGTTTTTTGTCTTTTCTCTCACGGAAGATGTTAGAGCTGGAACTCTTCAATCCCCTATGTTTGGAGCAGAGCGACCAGGGTACGGAATAAGGGTTCTTACTCAGTTTTATTTTATATGGTTCATTCAGTTCCAAGTTATTTTTTCATTGTTATTTTGTTTCATTGATATCAGATTTATGAATTACGGTGGACTAGGAACTACACTGGGTCACGAAGTTGGACATAGCCTTATTCGTGGTAATCTTATATTCATGTTTAGTGAATTTGTAAAACTTCTTTTTAAAAAATAATTGCAAAAAAATAATAGGAGGATATATGATGACGGTGAATGAACTTGATATCTTTTTACAGGGATAAAAGCGTTGAGGGGGAACAGCTCCTCCACAGAGAATTCGGAATATCCAGTGGAGTTACAAGACTATGGCGCTTTGGTCTCCGACACTGCTGCACTTTATGAAAGCGTCCCTTATCCAGTCAGCCCGAGACTGACAATGCGGCTCAATCCGCGGGATTCCACGATAGACGAGGACGTGGCGGATGTAATTGGACTACATGCGGCGTTTATGGGTTATCAACGGTATTTGAAGGAGCTGGAGGTTACTGGAAGGAAGGAAAGGGTACTCCCAGGACTAAAGTCGTTCTCTCCCCAGCAGCTATTCTTCATAAAGTACTCGAATGTAAGGCGGACGCGGGCAGTGAATGGTTTTACACCTGTTTTATTTTAAAGATACGTTATACTGCCTGACTAATTGTAATTAATGCGGCTTTGCAATTATATTGCAGGTATGGTGCGATAATCCGGATGTACAATCAAAGCTTAATCAAATCTCAGACGACACTCACAGTCCAGACATGCGAAGAGCTGATCTCCCTCTGAGGCTGTCCCAACAATTTAAAAGTTCCTTTAGCTGTGGCTTATAAAACAGTAAAAAAATAACTAATCAAAGATTGCGGTAAGAAAGTTTAAGTACGCATGATTTATAAAGGGGACGCATGCATCAGATTCCATTCCGTATGGTGTATGGAGGATAGATGACAATCAACAATAAGACTATATGGAAGCCAATAAAATTACACTACCTCATAGATTTCATATCTATATATTTTGAGATGTAGAAAATAATGTATGGATTTGTATAAACTGATAAGTTTTAACCAAAACGGAAACGGAAGGAGGAGTTGTTTATTACATTCTAGCGGAAAATAAATAATTTTATCATACTACTGCACTGATTGAGTGTTTAGAAACTGCTATAGATTGCAAATCCTCCAACGCATATTCTAACTAATAGTATATATTCATAGTTATTACTTAATTAGCACACGGATCTCCCCAAAGTAATATTCAGCCTCCTCTAAACCGGGAGAATCTAAGTCTTTAATATATTGTTACTTTTTCCAGATCTTCATATTCTAGATCCATCCCGTCCCCGTCTTCTAATTCCAATCCCTCGTCCTCCTCCGAATCCTTGTTGTTGTGCCTTTCCACAATGTCCATTTTAAGTTCTCGAACCTCCTGTTGAGCCGTTTGTGCTGATTCTTTTGCCTGAGTCATGAGCTTCATGATGGCAGAGATTTGTTCCTGGCTAAATGCAGGAAATCCGGAACATAGTCCACTAAATCAAAAGAAAAGAATCCAATTAAGTAAAATATTGAAACTTTGACAATTTACAGGTCCCTGTGTAGCGGAAAATATATGTAACTGATTGGATTGGATTTTTTTTTTTTTTAAATCTCACCTCGTCGAAATTAGTAGGAACAATATTAAAACAAGAGCGGGTCTCATTTTTTGGACGAGATTTTCAGCTGGCTTATTGAAAATATGCTATGGGCAAAATTACACGAGCTACTATATATCTTCTCGAAAGGAGCTGCAAAAAATGAATGCGAAGGGACGTGAAAAATGTTACAGGAAAGACTTGTTAGCATTCACTTGGACTCCGTGAATGGGTTATATTTTTATTTTCAATTTTTCTACAATGCTATTCACAGCACCCTGGTCCTGGTCGCATCATCACTCATTGCCATTTAGACGGTGTATTTACCCCTTCCTTTCTGTTTTTCCATAAAATACCTTTAGCACTCCGCATTCCGGAATGCGGATAGAAAGGTTACATTTACATTACAGTCTGTTTGTTTGCTTGTACCCATTATATTATATTAAACTGAATGCAGTGTGGAAAAGCATTTATATGGTACCCTGAGCAAGAGAGTGTTCTAGGAATGATATTTTCAGCATCACAAAAAGTCCTACTACTTAATCTAAAATTATTTTTTTTCAGGAGCAGGGTAAACAACTATATTGTATATTGAAGCTTTTGAGTTGATCGCAGACTCAATGTGGTTTTTTCGCCACACAAGTTGAATGAAAAGTGGGGAACCATTCAATATTACTATTGTTTCCGACTTTGTAAATGCGAGCATAAAATCTTGTGGGCATAATCAGATTTGAGGCGTCGTAAATCCGTAGCCCAACCCCTTCGTTCAATGTCGTTCATGCTGTTAAAAAAGGGTGAAGAAGAAGAATGGAAATGACAGACAAGAGTCAATAGACTTACAATGAGAATACATAGACTTAAGAAAGACAGACTGTACCACCAGGAATTAGTAGGGGCTTCACATCCTTCATTGATGCTAAAAAAAATGTGCGTAAGTAATGCTTATTAACACCGGCAACCTATTCAGCAATCGGTTTTGTAAAGTCTGAATTTCTAAAGTAAAGGTGGCGTGGAATTTTAGGTAGATAGATTGTGAACGAGATAGATAAATTGGAAAAAAAGATGAGGGTGTACTGGCTAAAAAAACTTCCAGCTTTGGTGTAGAAAAATTCGGATCTCAAAATCACAGCCAATGCTCTATGCCCCATTTGCCGTATAGATGAGAAAAGAGAACGCGACACTATAATAATGTTTCAAATGCATTTAAGCTAGATTTTTTAAATGATTTTGATCACGGATGAAGGGGATTTGCAGTGGTAGTGAAATGTGATTGCATTAGAGCAGTGCGTGCGTAAGTAAATGCCATATGTAGCTGGATATTTTAGATAACTACTTTTAGATTAGGAAACCCAATAACTACATACCAAATTCTAAGTGCAGCTCTGATACATAATATTATTGAGCCAGATTCCTAATTATTGCCAATGCAATGCTGTAAGTTAGAAGGGAGACGTCGTTGATATTTTTCCCTCTCGATTGTTAATCAATTACCATCAACTCGCATTCCCTGTCATTAAATACCAATGGGAACAACGAGTTGGCATCTAATAATAATTAAGTGGCATGGAATAAATAACAGAGAGTAAGGATAGTTTTTAAGTTTTAACAATGCTGGTCATGCTTACTGAAATCGTCTTTTCATTTAAATATGAATGAGGCAAACCTCACAGCAAAAAGTCGAAACTCTCTAGACTAACTATATATCATTAAAAATAGCAAAAATGTCGTAAATAATACTGGTTGCATTATTCTCTGAGCGCCGAGCGAGAGACCATACATATTAATGAGAACTCACACTATTGTACATTGAAAACTGGATTGCCTGATCTGATTGGGTTGGTGACATATTGTCGGTGACAAGGGTTTTCTACGGGCGAATTTTCCACGATTATTTTTCAGAGAAAATTTTAGCTTTACCGATCAGTATTTCATATTCTGATCCCTAACCTCTCTCACCTAACCTAACACAACCATAAACAAAAATATCCTTTAATCATATTTCTATCATGCCTGTGACCAGTTCAGAGTAGATATGCATATATTTTACTTTTTGGACAAAGGAGAACAAAGACAGTTTATTTATTAGCTCATTTGAATTCTTTCAAAATTTGATGGTGGAAAATTTATACATTGGAAAATCTTATTGTGGAAAATATTTATTGCGGAAAATATTTTTGTGGAATACGTGTCCTGGAAAATCAGTCCTGTGGAAAATTTTCGACATTGGAAAATTTGAAAAATGGACAAAAAGCCACGGAAAACATATCCGCGGAAAACCCTTGTCACGGAAAAAATGCCCGGCTCCCGATCTGATTAAATAGTGGTGATAGATTCGTCATTTTTGTATTCCACATCAATAGTCACCAGCCAGCCTGCATATTAGCATCAAACATTTGGATGGATCCTTGAGAGCCAGTGTGTCATTTCATGTCGCGTCATGTTTCTATCAAGTCCATTAAAAATAGTAATACCAAGAATACCAACTGCTTTTCCTGAACAACAACGAGATTGAAATCGCTACATATCCATGAATAAATCATTTTCATTAACAAACCAATACCGTATACCTTTGTCGCAACAAGCCATCCACATCACGGTAGCGTGGAAGGATAAATATTGGAAAAATAAAATGTTATGATGAAACTGCACTCACAATCAATCTACAACCATAAATAGCTAAAATTGGTGAACAAATTGTACCTTACGTACGTGGACGTGGAGGTGAAATGGGTTTGTGGCTTAAGGCTCTGCCTTGGAATAATACACAAAAATCAACAAGTTATAAAATTAAGGCAATGATTTTCCTAAACATTAATATTGCCTAGCCAATATCAAAAAGCAAAATCGCAACCAAATGTGAATTGTTTAATTTAAAAAAATATATATATTAGGATTGTACTAATGGCGGGTTTTGTATTGTTGAAAACTACTTACTTTTTGCTGCATCATTTCCGCTGTCCAATTTCCTAAAGAGAATTTAGCATATCACATATATCACCCCAATATCACACCATATCAGGAGCCGCCGGTGGACTATCCCAAACTGTCAAGACACGTCCTTAATATTTTATTTCCGCTTAGTATGCAGTTAGTATATCACTCATTGTGAATATGAGGGAAGCAGCTTTGAGGTAGAAAAAATATTTCTTTGGTGAAGTTAAGGAGCCCATTTAAAATATTTTCTTTTGTAGCATCATGCTTTGTTGTTACGCTATTTTACTTGCGAATAATACAGGAAATTCATGTATCATACAAGTTATAGATACTACTGATTAGCATTACCTTTTGCTGTTCCATAATTATGAGGAAAAAATATCATTCATGTTGGATAACATCTTTCTGGACAATTAAAAATATATGTCGCAGCATCTATTTGAGTTTCGACTACAGGATCCTCACAAAATAAATGCTCTTTTATTGAAGTACAATAAATCCCGTTAAAATTGCTGATATTAGTGATTGATTGGTAATTTTATTGATATTCCTCATTCAATTTGTCCACTTCATTGTTTCTTTCCACGAGTAATTAGGCAAAGTTGACATCTTCCCAAGCTTCACAAGCTTTTTAAAAAAAATTAGTTATATGCTCCCATTCTGTTCCCTCAAACACCAACCGAATAGGTCCAAAATGAGAATGCGACTCACATGGGTCACGCAAGATAAGGGTCGAATCTCGAATCATGATTAAATCATGATGCTTTCCCAATTTCCCACAAACAATATCTTATGAACCTCGTCCCAATATCCAAAATGCCAAACAGATGGGTGGCCGGCGAAAGACAAAAAGCAAAGACAATGGATACAATACAATGCCCTAGGTCAACGTGGCTGGAATGCATGAGTTCAAACATGACACGGGTAAGAGGAAGATGGAAGAGTTATAAACCTGCAGGGAATCGAATGGATGTGATGTGATCATTCTTTTGGGATGAAGGTGAACGGAGAAGGTAAAAATGAGCTATTTTCATTTCATGCACAGCTCAAAGTAAAGTGTATTCACTTTTATGTTACGCCATGCGCCATTGGAAAACATAATATTTCACTTGTCTCATGTTCATGTTCTACTAGCCGAGCCTTTGTGTACTGGATCTAAATAAATACCCTCATTGGATTCTTGCTTCCACCATCATATGAGTAACATGATATCGATGAATTTTGAACTTGCAAGGCTTATTGGGATGACTTTGACTAGGAAGTGGAGTGGGTTGAAGGTAAAAGTAATTAATCATGTGGTATTAGTGAACCCAAAAAAGTTTTGCAGATTCATTCCATTTCATTTGTCACCAAGCTTTACTACATGTGTATGTATATTACGACGAAACCGAGAGACAAAGAGAGAGAGTCTTCATAATTTCGTACAGTTTTACTGTCCCTCTGTGGTAGATACTACCTGAGAGAAAAATAGGCATCAAATGAATTCGAGAAAACAACGCTGTTATAAGATTACTTTATGAATATCTAAAAACAAGGCAAAACTCTGGCATATAACTGTTTCCCCTCCGAGATGGATGGAACCCATACAAGTAAATGCGCCTTATATGCCATACACCACGTCCACCACTCTAATAGGATTATTATTGCACCACATTCCGCAGCAAAAAAAGTTTTTTTTACACTTTTATTCTCCGTATTTCCATCCTATCCACATTTGCTATTGTAATGGAAAATGAAACGATAAATAATAAATACATGCTAATAACATCTGCATCCAGCATGATGACCTGAAAATATATTTTTTTAAAGTAAAACGAGTAAGTGCGTGTGTGTGCACTTGTGGGGATTTCTTGTCCTCATCTCATCCTCATGGGTCATGAAAATATCATATTTCATCGTCAAGTCAGTTATCCTTTTGGAGAGATATGACGAGGTAATCCAATCCATCATGCAATCGTTTTGACAAGAGACAACGGTCACATACATATCTGTCGTGTCGTTTTGGATACAAACAGATATGGTTCTATATTTTTTCCAGGTAGTAATATATTAATAGTAATGCATAAATGATGAGGTACATTTCCGAAGCCATTGTAAGGGTAATGAGCGGCAGGTGGTCGGGGGAGAGCTGGGAATAAGCTGGCATTATATTCTTCTCGAAAAAGGAACGCGTTTGAGATCTCGTATTCAGAATACAGATCAGCTTGGGAATGGGGTTAGGAGGAGACGGTCGCTTCGTATTTGCTCTTCAACTCCGAGTCATTTTTGCATTCATTATGAATTCTAAAATTCTAGTTTCATCCAAATTTTAGCAGAAGCAGATTTTTAAAAAAAAATTGTGGTTAGTGATAAGATATATGTGTGCATAGTGTATTTTTGCAAGGGAAAAGTGGAGATAGGATGTAAATTATTAAATATAACAGTGAACACTTGCACAAATTCACAATCAGAACGAGAAAAAGAGAAGAATATAGCTACATTTGCAACAACATTTACTGAAGATTATAACTTCCTTCTCCCATATTATAAATCTGATTCTTCAAACCTTTTGTTTTGGTGGAAAACTGTTTTTATTTTTGTGCTTCCAATCCCATTTCCAAGCTCAAATTGATTCGCTGTACTCTTCGCTCTCCGTGAAAAGGAGTGCTGAGGAGAGAGTAAAATTGGGTTACATTTACATTTTGCCATAAATAAAACTGTACTGAAACCGGAGTATGTGAACCAAATCCGAAAATCCGCTGAATGAATGTGTAAAATAACTGGACGCATTTTGAAAAGTTTGAACTGTGGAAAATTCTAAAGTCGCAGTTGTTTCTAATTTCAATAATGTGATGGTGGTGCTGTAGAACATAATATCTGCTTTTACTACTGAACTGAAAAACGCAAAGATGCAGATTGAGATAAATAAGTATGAATGAATGCAGCGTGTTATGGTGGATAAAAAATGATCTTGACGATTTGCTAATCTCACATCTTGTTGGCACTACTGACTTTTGTTAGTCCTCACAAATTTACTCTGTTACCCTAATTTAAGGAGTTGCATTTTGGTAAATATTGCGCGGCCGATTTCATAATATGTAAAGACAGAATTGTGGTTCGTGATCGTGACATACAAAAAGAGATTCTAAATACAAGGTAAAGAAGAAAAAAGTTAAAACTGAAA
>JAANSN010002751.1:0-22069 GCA_036850665.1 Dicranocentrus wangi
TCCATATAACGGCTACTTCCGGCTGGATAGTCATCATAAAATTGGGGGTTTATCTGTCTTCCCCATCCACGCTGTGATTTCTCAAAGACACCTACAACAGATCAAGTAAGCAAGTAAAATGTAACCTACCTCAATCTTACAGTTTCCATTACTTAGGTACAATTAGATATTTACAGCAAATCATTGCAAATAATGCCGACTTTACCTGGATCCTTGTAAATGGACACCGGCGACACAGAAGAAATAGAAATCGCTATAATGATACTTAGCGGTATGAAAATTTTCACGATCATTTTTGGATAGGACTGGAGAGATTTTCTTTATTTCAAGATATATAAACGATTGTATGTTAACGACTTATAATATCAAAGACCATCAAAACGTATTATACTTATGCTGTGACATGAAATTTGCACAGAAGACAAATATTTTGATCTTTGGACGGGAAACTTTGGAACAACACGAACAAGAACAACCTAAATAACCGTCTATTATTACAAAACAATTATTATATTATTAACTTTCATATTCCGTAGGCATATAGACTCTGGTTAGAAATGGTACTACGAAGTAGCAAACAAATTTTTCTCCGAGTATTATATTATGCGTATTATTGAGCACGCTTAAGTGAGTATAGTCTGCACTCTTGACTCTACAGGTAGACTTAAGACTTGTTCCACGTATCTTGGTTTCGAATCCACCTTGAGTTTAAGAAACCCATGGTTCCGTGATAGGCGTGATAGCACCGGAACTTGTATTTATTGTATAACGTCTAGCTAAGAATATAACTAGTGCACGCTCGTATTCTTCAATCTTGTTTGCACATTGCACACTATGTGAAATTCTCTTGTTTTAGGGCTTATACCACAACAATGATATCACACAAATCGTTAGTCATAGTCATAATATTCTATCCTGCGTGGCAGAAAATCTGTACTTGGAATTTTAGTAACATGATTCCGAACAGGCGTACGCGTACCTATGTTGATTGTATGCAATAGACCGTTCGCATAGCGCATTATATTTTTGTGTGTTCCGTCCTTAAACTATCCGGTCTATATTATACAAGCAGAATATAGATATATCTGCGATTTAGTTC
Organism: Dicranocentrus wangi; assembly: GCA_036850665.1. Taxonomy (NCBI): domain Eukaryota; kingdom Metazoa; phylum Arthropoda; class Collembola; order Entomobryomorpha; family Entomobryidae; genus Dicranocentrus; species Dicranocentrus wangi. Next base: position 1,100 of record JAANSN010002751.1, read on the forward strand.
AACCAATTCAGTTCAGCCCACCGTGTGAAGAGAACTCACAATTAGAACCAGTTCCATGTTCTATTTCGTCAAGCATCAGCGAATGTTAAGTCAGTTTGTAACTCGTAATATCAGAAAAACGATTTCACGAGAGGATGTTTTTTTGCAGAAAGGCTGGTTTCAGAAAACCCATGTCTGCCATGTACACTAATTTTTGTTTACCAACATGAAATTAAGGTTGTATAGTGTGGAGGAGAATGTACAAAAAGGAAGCATCTAGCTGTGTCTACTTCTGACATTTTGCAAATTTTTGAACGTGTATCAAGTTTCACGTTAAATCACAATGCTTTTTATCCTGTATACATTGGAGATGAAGATTTCGAGAGTTTTAACTTAAGCTCCCACTCAACGTCTCTAGTTTGAGCTTATGATCTTGATACATACGTGGGTTCTTTCATAAATTGTGGCGTATACAGTAATTAGATATTTCTTACGGATATGCAACATGTATCGAGCTATTAGAAGGCAAATTATCAGACCTTTACAGAATGCTACCTTCCATAGAATTTTCAGACAAATCGAAGAGTATCTATGTAGCAAAACCTTGCAAACCGGCCCTCAAATCCAAAATGACTGAATTTCTCCTTTTGTCATTTTGGTTTTATGGTTGACACAGATGCCCATAAACACTGTCATTTGCACTTATTATTATACTGACATTCGCCACCATTCATTTTGTCACCAGTTTGACAAAAACTCAACTGTACTATAAGGAATAGGTATTCCCTGTCGGCTGTGGGGTGGCATGGACAATGTTTTTGATTTTTATGTATCAGGCACAGGGCACAGGACAAAATATGTATGAAAACGAATATTTACTAATTGTAAGTTGCACCATCATGACTAAGCAAATTCATGAAGATTGCCCTCAAGGATTTATGAAACAACCCACATATCTCCATTATTGTGTTTTCCCAGGTGGCAGCAATTGTTGGAAATAATATTGTGCTTGAAATTATACCCTGAAATAAATTTTATCATACCTACATGTGTAGGTTTGGTTATATAAAAACAGCATTGACTCGTCAAACTCCAGTAATTCCTAATTTCAGCTCAGAAAAGAGGGCATGAAACCATTTCCAGTAAGTTTTAAAAGAAACTCTACAACGAGAAGCCAGAAAAACTTCTTATATTGTATACCTCACATTGCGTTTGCGTATTAAATTGCATATAGGTAAATCTAAATGACCAGGCGTAAAATATTTTCTTAAATTCAGTTTACTGAAGTACTGTAACATAATTCCACAGGCTGTGCTTTCATCTGAGGTTATTTTGGAACCTTGGATTAGCAATTTAACCGTTTGTCGGGTCTGTGTTGTTACCCAATTACAAGTACTCGTACATGCAACAGTATGTGCTTGTGCTTGTTATATGAAAATACTATTTCCAACCGTATATTTATAATTTATCTTACTTTCCTAAATTTGCTCGTATCAACTTCCAAGTCTACAACTTTTAACTTTTTCAGTAACATCTTTCACCGACGGGCTGTCACTCAAGTAAGTCGACCTGAAAAATGAAAACCCGTATCAGAGATTCTTATCTATGCGTTATACTCCTAAGATAATAAAATAAAATACTGTGCTCATCAGTACTCACTCACTATTAAGCATTAAGTTACATACATACCTAAGTTCTATTGAAAAGTAGTTTTCTTTTCATGAATAATTGTAAGTATAGTAAGTCACGGCTTTGGCGATCATTGCACGCTTACTCATAGCGTGCGTGCCGTGCCCACTCCGTGAATTCCTGCTATATACATTCGGTACTATGCACAAGTTTTATTTCATCGTACACTGTAGACTGCCTCTTTCATCTTTGTTAAAGTTATGGAACGTTTTGGGGTTTGTTTGGGTCGAAGGCATTTTCTTTTGCACATTCTAGATTAGGAAGAACAGAAACAGATATAGAAGCAAGGACGGCAGCAGAAGGTTAAATCAAGTGAATCTTATTAATAATAACAACGATCTTTATGTGCAAAAAAGTATTTATTTTATCGTGACAATTAAAATTTAGTGATACTAGAATCCAACGGTTCTTGCTCAGCAGTAAATTATGATTGTGAATTATATGACTTCGGGCTAAATTAAATATTTCCATTATGTATATTATTATCTTACATTAAATCATGTTCTGTAATCAAAATCATTTTTAAACCACACACAAGGTCGATTTCAAAATTCAAGGAGATCATTACTTCAAATTATCAATTTTTATTGCAAGCTTTACATACAATTCAATCTTGAAAGCTATAGAAGTTTTATTAAACTTCTAACATTTGCTCAGGTAATTAAAAGATATATACTTACTACTTACCCCTTTGTTAAGTGATTTATTTAAGGTATCCAGTTTTCAAGAATCCAAGTTAAGGGGGTTAAATATCCACAGGGGGAAACAGTATTGGTTGAAAACAGGCGAGATTATACACCAATTGCATTAAAAAATACTGCAAACAAAAATGGAAGTAAAACTAGTGTAGGTTATACTATAAACTAATATGCGTCAGCATGGCCTTACCTAATCAAGTATATTTTACCACGATCTCGTTGGGAATTTTGATGTTCACACCTTGGATTGGTCCAATGACACAATGACCAATCTCTTGTCTTCAAAAGCAACTAAATCACGACAGTATCTCAAGGTTGACTGCATGAATGTGTAAACTGAAACCCAGGCATTGTGTTTATGCATGACGAAACAAGAAAGAGAAATAAATGTAACAAGTGCATAGGATCACAAAACATCCACTGACATGAGCCAGCTCAGCCAGAGATCACGGTGAATTCATTTTGTGTAGCCCTTGTAAAGTGCAAAATTAATGGGATATGCCAGCCAAGTTGTTGTCTGTAGTATTGCGGTGTGAAAAGAGCCAAAATACCAAGCCTTCTTGAATGAAATGGGTATTCATGTTCACAAATCCATGGGCTATTAATTGGTATACACACGTTAATGATCTCAAGCCTATTATAATTTTCCTTTTCGATTTGACTATCCAATCCATCCACATATTCCACTGATCACATCGCCTTGGCCGCCTCCGTAGTTGACACTATTGTACCGAAGACGGACGACTTAATCCTGAGCAATATGATTTGATAGTAATGTGCCTCGGCGTACTTCTCAGTGTGCATTGGTTTGGTATAGTGTGATTGAAAGTAGTCGGCAGTACATGTGTACTTCACAAGATTCCACTTGCACACCGATTGCGATACTCACCTCAATACAGACACTCCCAAGAGTTCCATCGTATTTATATGCTATGTACCGTTTACTTCAGTTCGGATTATAGAAAGAAATATCACGCCAACGGTACATCTTCCCTCGTCAAGTTTACTTACCTAACGCATATTTGTGCACGTTTGTGTGATGATCATAATGTTCACATCACATTCCAAATACACCGTTTATTCTGAATCTGCGAATTTACTTGCGGACTTTCTTCATTCACAACAGCACAAGTGGATCAACTAAGCGCTCCTCGGTACGCTTGCATACATTACAATAAGGCGTATTCTGCGGTACGATATAGTTACATCAATGTAATCATCATTCTTTTATAAAAGTAAGCAGTAGCAGGGCCAAAAGAAAAGCACGAATGCTGCCAAATACCACAATTCTTGAAGAGAAAAACTGCACGATACAGAATGAGCGAAGGCCCTTTCCATATTCCACACCAATTTTGCTACATGAAAGAAAATCAGATTTCCTTTTTTTTCATATAGTCTGCATCTTGTCCTCCTCAAGTTTGGGAATGAATACCGCACTGCGTATATCTTTCATAACAAATGAACTATACATTTATCTCTATACAGTGCTCAGTTCCTCACCTCAACATTCTCATCTGTTCTCCTCTAAGAAAACATACAATTTTTAAATTTTATCTGATTTACGTTGCTCATCTGCTGACATGGACCAGTGTATAAAATGTGTGGGTGCAAGAGTGGTTCGTAGGTCCCAGATATTTACGTCAAAAATGTAGACCCTGTACACTGTAATCTGAAGCTCGAGTGTCAAGAAATGAGTGTTTTACTGTCCATTGGCAAAAAATGGCATGGAAGGATGTATAATACGATATATCATAAATATCTATGTGCAACGAAAGGCGTATACTTGCATGTGGTAGCACTCATCGAGACGTTTTTAAAAGGATTTCATGATTTAGTGAAAATAATTCACGCATGTGTACCCAGAGAAAGTTACATTGCAGCTGGTGTGCCAAAATAGGAATGGAATGTAAAACATAATATTGCTTAATATATGCAATCAGTTTTTACTGAAAGTGAAAAATAGATTTCAGTTTCAGTATGCATTCCGTTCGTTGAGTATTCCATCTTCAAGAAGCTTCACCACACCAGTACATCCGCATCACAACCATACTCTTTCTTACCAGCCGCCTATGAACCAAACTCAAAATCATGAAAAGTTTCCCGTGCAGCTTGTCTGTTATAACCGTGTCGAGTTTTATGCATGTGTAAAAATATTTATTTATATGTGTTATGAATGACTCATGAGTGTTTATGTACTTTATGATGTGGGTGGACGAGTCGCTTGCATTGAAAGACGTTCTGGAAGATGTAGTAGTGGGATTATCGTCACGATCATTACTAAAGCTTCAAGAAAAAATATCCTGCGATTGGAAAGTCTCTGTTCGTTACATTCAATGCGAATGTGTTTTTGGGCCGCTGCTGGTCCAAGCTATGGGGATAACTCTTCAGTTGTTGTGTAGTTGTTCGATTGAGAAGATCCAGTTGTTGCGGATTATCATTTGTTACGGTTTTAAGCACCCTCTACTTACAATTAATCAGTTCCAGTGCAACTGTACTGTATTACGTACGCTTCCAAGTTTAGCTTGAGATCAAAAGTGTTTCGCAGGTTTACGATGTGATTTAAAATGTGTAGTGATACAACAGTGTGTTGGACGACTATATAACTGGTGAACAAATTGTTGAGTTAGTTTTAATGAATACACTATCATACAACTTCTAGTTTCACACAACCTAACTTAATTAAAGCATAAAGATGGGCTGCCACTTTCCAATATGCCAATGTAGAGGAACGGTTTTTATCAAAATATGGTGGCAAGTCTTATTTGTCTTCCTCTACACCTGCGGTTATGCCTTTTTGCATTTGAATCTAAAATGGAACTTGACGATTCCTATGACGCTCGTACCCATTCTTGGAGTGGCCACTGGGATGCTTCTTGTGTTCCGTACTAATACTGCGTATGACAGGTTTGTAATAATTTTATGAGATTGCATGCACAAAGATTAATTCTTGTTACATACACTCTGTTAATATTTTGTTATGATGACATGAATAATGTATGAACTAATTACGTTGTGCTAGCGTGACGACTTAGTTATGGGTCGTCATTTGATGTTAATGATTTAGTAAATAAAAGATAATGGGATCTTACACGGGAAGCATTAAAAGTGTGAAATAATATTATGCATGTGGCTACCGATGATGAAGATGCCATGACTGGGTGATGTGATGATGATGCCAAGTTTCATATTTTTATATGTAGATATTGGGAAGCGAGGAAAACCTGGAGCTCGATGGTGACCAGCATACGAAATCTAACTCGTAATATCTGGGTAGGCATAAAAGAAACTGAGGAGGAGGACGCGTCCAAAGTACTTGTTGAGAAAATTTCAGCGTTGAATATTCTCGCAGCGTTTGCATACGCCACGAGAAACTACCTGAGAGAAGAGTATTCCTATGAGGATGCAGACTTGAAACAGTTGCTCCGTCATGTACCAAAGTTTTACAATATTGACTGTAAATGCAAAAAGAAAAAGAAACAGAACAACAGGAAGGTTTCTCTAACTGAGGATATGGAGGGGGTGGGATGCTCGATGTGGTGTGCAACATGCTACAGCACGAAAAAGTATAGATTCACAGCGTATGAAGAGGAAACGCCGACAAATATTCCTATAGAGTTGTCCTACCTATTGGCAGCGTACATTAGGAATGCTAACGCAAGGAATTTGATTGATCCTTCGTTACTCGCTGCTATCAACAATGGTATACATATATCATATAATTGTAATATGAATTAATGAAGATGGATCGTTTTTGAAAAATAATTGACAGCTACTCCTATCCAAACTATTTTCAGCCTTAAACGCACTTGTGGACTGCTTGACTAGTTTCGAGAGAATTTTACGCACGCCAATTCCACTGGCTTATTCCGTTCACTTGCATCATGCCACGTGGATTTACCTGTTGACATTGCCTAGCCAATTAGTTCAAGGATTAGGATGGTGGTGTGCAGGGGCAACATCATTGACAGCGTTTTGCCTACTCGGAGTTTTGGAAATTGGATGGGAAATCGAAAACCCGTTCGGGAAAGATAGCAATGACTTGGTAAGCTTATAATGTAAATACATATTGTGCTAGTGCTAATGGCATGAAATGAAACTACTTAATATGCTTATAAATTTTTCATAGCCACTCGATGACTTTTGTCGCGTTACTCATCGCGAAATCCAGAAAATAATGGGCCGTAAAATCCCTTCCACTGATGTATGGCTAATGTCGCAGAAAAACCGCCCATTGGCACCTGAATGTCGAATGAATGCCCCTGACCTGTCCAAGTTGCCAATTGAAGAATTGCGTATTTTAGTTTTGAGAAACCCAATACTGACTAGAATGTACTTTGACAATGTTGGATATACTCCGCATGATGACGAGTCTACAACGAAAGGGGAGGAAAATGGGGAAACATCAAATGGGGACGTGGAAGACGTTGAAAGTGGGATGAAGAAACAGGAAGGGTCAAGTAATGACACTAGTGCAAAAGCAGAGGAGAGCGATGAAGAGGGTGGAGAACCAGTAGACACTGATTTGAGTTCTAAACGTGTGTCATTTGCTCTTCCTGATGACGACGAAGATGGCGAAGAGGATGTAAGTGGTTCACATAAGGGGGAGCAACCCGAGAAAGAAGAAGAGGAGGAGGAGGAGGAGGAGGAAGAAGAAGACGAAGAGGAAGATGAGGGTGAAGCGGAAAAATCAGGGGGAAAGGGAGATGCACAAAAACCTCCAGTGAAACAAACAAAAGGCAGAGTTGAACTTGATGGAAGTGAGGAAGAGGAAGATAGTGTTTGAAGGACCCTTAGTTGGAAATTTGACATTGGGGGTGGCTTGCTTCGTATTTTATCTACAGCAAGTCAACGTTCATTAAAGCCTAACCACACCAGTATATTAATTGTCTCCGGCAGGCTGATACAGATACAACCTGTGCCGACACAATTTATGTCGGTTTGTCGGCTAGCTATCTTTCACGCTGCTGTGCAAAGATGAGGGCGTATATATATATGCACCTTTGTTTGATTTACAAGCTGACTTGTAATCAAGCGCAACACATCATTGATTAACTTTAATTTAGTGAGTAAAAATATGTAACTTATCGTTTTTGTGTATATATGGCATTACTTTAGCATTTCAGAATCGAAACTGTTAAATTCCACAGTTGGCATTCTTTTCCTGATTGATGCTTTTAAGATTTTCAGTCTTTGTATAGTTTGTATCCGATTTTGATCAACAGATTCTTTCATTCAATTTAGGTTTCATGTAATCACGAACAAGACATCTTTATTAAGATGATAAAAGTAAGATTTACGGAAACGAAACCAAGTGTGTCCTTTGACAATTATATTATCCTTGAAAGAATAGGTTGTATTGTAACGTACTGAACTGATACACGTTGTGTTACATATTATGGAAGTAAGTCGTTTTGTAATTTTCATTTTTTGCTGTATTTGTCTGGGTATGTATATGAGACTTACCACTAGGGTAGAAGTTATAATGCAATAGCGTATTTAAATAAATGTGTTGACGAAGGGGTTGTAGTCCGTGTATCTCGTGTCATGTGACGTGACTGTAATTATATTGTTTCAATGATGAATGAATGCATGGAAGCCTCGCAAATATTTGCAAAATTGATGATTACTATTAAATGGTCAGTTGATGTATTGCCTATAAAAGTTGGCAAAATAAATGACTTTTCGTGAGCTATTTACTGACAATGGATCTCCCTATTCTCTGTATTCGGCTGTTGTAAGTTTTATCGCAAAGATTCAGAGTGATTTCTCCGACTTGGTGTCCTGCAATGATTATTAGTTTCCTCCAATTTAGTCATGTAAATAAATATCCGAAGCACATTCCATTTTTTACATAAATAGCAATTACTTTTTTACTTCTTATAATACACCACATTGTATTGTATACGGTTACATTTGACTGGCACTATGAGTATATAGTGTGATATTTATGCATAAGACAGTATTCCTTCTAAAATTAAAAACGCAAGAATCATACTGTCCATTTTACCAAAGCAGAATGAAACTGTCTAGAAATTTACAAAACCTGTCAGTATTTCAGCTAATTAATTACATCTGCATCATCTACATTGGACAAAGCTTTTGATCAAGACAGACAATCTCCACATCGATAGCAAGTTTTGTACACCATTCCTTGCAAAATACCCGTACTTTCTTCAGGCATTCTTTTATCTTTTTCCTCTACAGTCAGTGCTTTACAACACAAATTCATTGGGAAAGGAATAACTGGAACGAAATGTGTCTAGGCAAGATATGGTGGCAATTAGTGATTGGCAACGCGTAATTTTTTCTTCATACTTATCTTGCACAAACAGGATAGTATATAGTTTGTTGTTTGGTCATGCTACCTCTAGAACTTGAATTATTGTGTATCACGGAAGCATTATTATTAACATACCCAACGCATTACTACCTGAAGATCAACAAAGAACCAAACCTTTTGAAATGCATAGGATTGTTATGATGAAGTCCATATCGGAATGGGAATACGCAAGTTACTCATTATTAACTCATTGTAAATGGTAATCCATCAATAGTTTTAATCTAATAAAATATATAATTTATAGATTTGCTCACAAGCGACAAGAGGTTATGAGACTGGATAGACCAATTTTTGGTGGGTAGCACATGAAGATGGTCATTGTGGTCGCCTTAGCCTAGTTAGCCTTCAACAAAATTAACGGCCAATCCAATTGTAAGGTTTCATCTCACAATAATTAGCTAAATATTTAAGAAAATGAGCACCAACCAATACCAATCCGATACTCTCATTAATTTTTATGCATGTGCACACACTGCACAGACGGACCAGGTTCATGAATGCATTTTATATAGGCTGCTATCGGTGCAGATTGTTGTCTCAAATAATCTTCTATCTAAATTTTATTATCATTTCATTTCGTTAATTTAGGTAATGTATTGTAGGTGTTACATACACGTCTACTACCTCTCATCTCATATATAATTACTTATAAACACGTTTCATCCTCAAACCTGTGTATACATATTGTTTATTTTTATGTAAAACTAATTTTATTGCTGTAAGAAGCAGATTTGGTTACAATTACAAATTATTCACACGTCATCCGTGAGAAGGTGATAGGTCAACTGGAGCCACCGATGCTTGGGGATTATGGAAAGTTCAACCTGTGATTTTCCTACAGTACTTACACGCAAAAATGGTCGAAATCGATGTAAATCAGATTCAATTTTAACTATGATTTGTTCACAAATTTGGAAGTTCAGTATGGGATTTCTTAATGATTATTCACTGTTAGTGCCTATACTATAGGTCGGTGAGTACCGAGTAGCGGCTCCCAGAGATAGGATCTTAGTGTTTTGAACTTATGTAACGAAGATTTGTATCACGTCTCTCCATTTCAAATGATTGATTGAGTGGTATATGTTGCATTGATTTTGGCCTTATTTCAAGATAAGGAGATTACAGGCATACTTCACAATGTATAATTTATCCAAAATAAAAAAGATGTACCGAGGTTTGATCAACTGCACTACTTACTGAACTAGGTTGATCTATTCTATTGCACAAAAATTTCATAATCACCCAACAACGGGACCGTTGCCCACACTTTTAGTATATTTGTGACATGATGGTAGCATGATTTTAATTATATGTAGCTTTCGTGTGGCATGCTTAAAATATCGCAAATGCGGCAATTTATTTCTGAATCCTGCATCAATATAAATGTGTTTTAGGGTAATACCGTAGCCGCAAAATGCATACGATGATAATAGAATATATGCAATGTTGCGATTTGCCACACAAAAGTTGTCACCCTTCAGATTCGCGTTGTGAGTTGTGAAATTCTCTTTGTAATTGTGACCCAAACCTGCTTTCTTGGTCGCATCACTCACAATGAATATATCGAGTGTTTTTAAATGGAGAAGGAGCACCAAAAAATAATAAAAAATCAAATAAACCGTTTGCAAAACTTTGCATAATATATAAATATTAAATATATAATAACGTAGCATTTTAATAAAAACAAAGAAAAACAATAATATAAACCTTATAAGAACTGATTTTTTTTTGGCAGCGCTCAACTATCATGTATATTCTCATCAACTGTCAAACTTAGAAAACGAGAACGAATAAGATCATATAATACAGTTACAAAGCGATAATTAATAAAAAAAGAACGATTGGCAGAGGAGCATCATTTGACAATGTGTAGTTTTATATTCTATGGCGCCTATGATTATTATTAAAACATAAAAGAAATATTTATTTAGAAACAATTGAGTTTCCCAAAAATCAGCAGCCTTTTTTAAACAATTATAATATTTTTTTTCTATAAAATATAGATAAGTGTGAAGACTAGATTCGGACCGGACTATTTTCAGAGAATGATTAGTATATTTGCCCTTCTTATGATCCTGATGTGTCCATTCTTTCTTGATGCTGAAGCATGGAAGAAGGTTGTGGGATATGGAGACTCGAGGAACCGGATTGTGGTTCCCACCTGAAAGGAACTGGAGAGGTAGATTGGAGACTTTGAAACTGCCCCATTTGTAACAGTGGACTGAGCCTGCTCAATGAACTATTGGAATCGGTCAGTTTACATTCTCCCATTGTCACCGGAAGTGTTTGCCACGCAATTTCCCCTTGTTGTGGCCACGGACTGTGTCTCGCAGTCTGGCATCCGCTGCCTCCGCCGTCGATACATATGTCATCTTCGTCACCATCCTCTGGTTCTTCCTCTTCTTGATGTGCTTGTAATCTCGACTCCTCCTCGGTTATCGGTCGGAATACTGATGTGTCCAAGCCTAGCTGGGCGGCTTGGCCACCGGGAAGGGGTGGTAGGACGGGCTGTTGTTGCGCGAGCTTGTATGATTGTTGTCTCAACACTGATTTTCTTGAGTTCGCTCCATCTGCATTGGATAAATCTGTTAGCAGAAATGGTGGAATTAGCATGCAAGAAGCTACTGGACTACTTCCGAACTCGAATTTAAGTAAAGCAAAAACTCTAATAAATACCTGGAGGTTCCACTACACCAGCCCTACGCTGCAACCTGAGAGCCATCAATTGTCGATGGAGTTGAGTTGACGTGAGACCAGAGGAAGAACCCGGACCACTGCTCCCACCTTGTACATCTGGTCCGCAAGCCCAGAGTGGTAAACCCAACTCTCGCGACCAATTCGCAGCATCAGGTAACATTTTCCAGGTGTCAGGTAGACTCGTTCTTTTGGCGGGCGAACAGAGTAGGTTAAGTGGAGGTTCCGGAATGGGTGGTTCTCCCACACAACCCTCTTCATCCGGCATCATACCCCCAACAGCACCTTCCACACATTCGAGATTCTGCTGTTGGGGGTTGTTTGCCGCAAGAGCAGCAACACCTCCTGCCCGTGCCCCGTCCAGTTTGTTATTGAATGGAACCACTTTCCGACCTCCGACGACCCCATCAGAGGCTCGTCTTCCGAGACGGAACTCTGTCGGCGAACCTGCATGTCCATTAGACATTTAAATGTAATTTTTGTATCCCGCATATATCACTTGGTTTAAATGCATTAAAACGAAATGGTGTGTGGGAAAGCGGACATTATCAAAAAAATAATAAAAATGCGGAGGTGTTCATGCATATATAGTGCAATTGGAGCTGGATTCATGCATGCAAACTTTAAAGCATTCTTCAGTGAGGCATTGAAGTTGTAGTAAGACAATCACACAATTGGAAACGTAGTTTATTTATACCTATAAGTAATTTGTAGCTGAAGAGGATACAATGAAAATTGAGAAAGCGATTTTACAGGCCATCAACCACAGTAAGCAGCCGAACCATACTCTAAAAGTGGAGCAGGCCCAGGATGAAGCTCATTTATCAGCTTTAAATAAACGTCTCTGGTAAATGATGAACAGCAACTAACGAGCCCTAACAAAGGCACTAAGACGAATGACCTACAATAAGAAGGGAAACAAAATGAGTGAAATAATAAAAAAGCTTTTAAGTCGCAATTTAATACTTAAATACTGAGTGAATACTCCAGACAGAATATCAAAAGGACCTTGCACTACTTTGCAAAAATGTGAAAGTGAGAAAGAAACGAAAAAGATTTTAGCCAACAACAGAGTCAGGAGGTAGATTATACCTGGAGGCTGAGAAGGTGGCACCCACAACCGATCAGAAGTCAAGCATGGCCCCGGAGAGAGAGGGGAACCAGAATCAGTGATCGAGGATCGCCTCTCATCAACGCCGGACGCGCCCGGCTGTGCAGTACAGGATGGAAGAGAAGCTGCCAAGCCCCCTGGTTCCCAAGCGCTATCCCAACTACTCAATGTAGTACCACTGCCACTCACACTCTCTCGAGGAGATCCCGAAGCCTGAAAGCGTGTGATCAAAGCAAAGAGCCCCCAGCATTAAAATCTAAAACACTTACACGTCAAGGTACATATCATCCTTAGAGATTCGATCGCCATCCCCCATTCGACCAACATAACCCACCTGGGACAAGTCGGAACTTATTTGTACACTTGACCCTGTGCTCCCTCTAGTCGGCCATTTCCAATCTGCCCGAGATCTTGGCCCGGAGGATGCAATTGACTGTCCTATACCCGAACTCATGGAGCTGCCAGGTCCAACCCCACTGGCGGATGAACCCGTTGGATCTGGATCCCAACTGCTGTCCATGTCCGCGACGCCCTCGTCAACTGAGCTCATCTGGGACGGGGCGCCATGAGAGGTTCGGCTTTGCTTCCAAAATACTGCTTCGGCATGTGCGGCTCCTGCTGCAAGATATCATGTTAGTTAATTAAGGTTATTTAAATAATTGGATTATATTATGAGGACCTCAGTAGCAAGTTGTTTTACAAGTTGCAAAGGTCAGAATATAATACCTGTTCCTGACGCAGTAGCAGCGTGGCTTGGTTGGGATTCAGAAGAAGAAGAAGAACTACAACCGGGATTCATTTTCCTCATTGCATGTTCTGCAATAGTGCTGGGCCGTCTTGGAGCTCTGCGACACGTAGCAGAATCCGTTGACATCATTCTTGTAGGAGGACCCCCAGAGGATGAGCCTCCATACCGGTGATGTCCACCCGGTCTGTGCTGCCGAAGTCTTTCTAGTAGCAGATAGTATATTGCGGCATGATGGTCATAACTTTGTTGACGTAAGGACTGCAATAGATAAGGAAGATACATAAAATGGTGTATTATTATAAAATTGCCAATTTGTTGGAGAGTTGAATATATAGCAAACAAGCTATACAGTACGAGCCTGACATAAAGCTTAAAGGTATTGACTTACCTCGCGTGTTCTGGAAGAGTCAATACCAAGACTAGCCATCAGTCGAAGGATTTGCTCATTAGGTTCCGCTGGAACGTCAGGTATCAAACTGGGATCAAGGTATTGCTTATGACTTAAATTGGCAGATGGAGGATGACCAGGAGCTGGTAACAATCTTGGTGGCCCATCCAGCTGCATCCAGCGATGCCTCTTTACCTGCTCGATTGTGTACCTCTTGGTTGGATCACGAACCAGCATTTTTCGTACTAACGACTCGCATTCTATGAAGGTAATTTGGAGAAAATGAATCTACTATGAAAGAAACGGTAACGGTCGTAGGACATGACGTCAACATGTAGTAATATATTACCTGCACTCATAAAATACGGAACTCTGTATCGGGCAGATAGCACCCGGTCCCGAAGGGCTGGAAGTGTGGCAGCATCAAATGGAAGCGCTCCGCAAACCAATACATACAACACGACACCCAAACTCTGCGAATGAAAAATGACACGTAACTTAACTTCAACTTCAAAAGGAAAAGCGCTGAAAAACATAACGTATAATGGTCAAAACGTACCCAGATGTCGACTTCAGGTCCAGTATATTGCCTTCCCTCAAATACTTCGGGGGCTGCGTAGGGAGGTGACCCGCACCAAGTGGAAAGGGAAGACTCTTGTGACCACCACGTACTGAACCCAAAGTCTGCTAGTTTAACACAGCCTTCGGCATCCAATAGCAAATTTTCAGCCTGAAAAATAAAAAAGATGCTTGTATTTTTGTCGTTGTATTAGCATATCATGATCCACCACCTCCGTCCAACTATAGTTAAACAAGCTCATTACCTTAAGATCTCTATGAACGACACTTCGTTTGTGACAGTAATCAACGGCAGAGACGACTTGCCAGTAAATCCTTCTGGCCGCTGGCTCCGGTAGACGACCGTGTCTCGCAATATGCTCTATTCATTGAAAAAGAATAATACAACAATTATTGCCAAAAATGTTGGAGCATGAAGCATTTTGTAACTGCACCAAACACATCACAATTACCACCGTTTATATGCATATAATGTAAACATCCCAAGGATCATCCTAGTAACATCCTCTAGCATTCTTCTCTACCCACGCATGTTGACTATATTATCTTATGTAAACTATGCTATCACGTGAGAAGTTTAACAACATTTCTAAAAATCCTTCGCAATATTTCTGCTAAACATATAGGATCAGTAAAGGTCCCATACAACAAGGAACAATGACCCGACCCGGGACCAAGTTGAGGAGGCGTACTTACGTTTACGTACGTACGTACCATACAGCAGTCTTTGTATTCCCCAAACCAAAGAAAGCTACCATCATCAATCCGTGTACAAAAGCCAAGAATTGACTTGTGACTTGACTTGCTTGGAAACCCTGCCAGGAGGGAGGAATTGTCTGCATTTTCGTTCAAGGAGAAATCATCGAGTTTTCTTATTTTCCAGTTTAATGCATGCTTTCGTGACCAAACGCCAACCGACGCATAAACTCCCTCGTTTCGTTTCGTTTCTCCAGGTATCCCTAGGCCGTACATTTTCCCTCCAAGCATTTGCATTCTGCCAACTCATCATTATCGTGACTATCAGCCGGCGGAGAAAACCAGGGTGAAAGAAGTGTGAAGGAATGAGCATTACTGCATTACTGAAGTGCTCAAGTGATCGGTTGAGCGCGTCGATACAAAGTAAGTAGGCGTTTCTCACAAAAAAAAAGAAGAGGAAAGTTGTCAGTGAGTGCCTACAGCCCCTGATGACGTAGGCTGGAATAGTGTGGCGAGAAACGACGAACGGGACGATATACAGATATATCTGGTCTTACACGAGATAAACCCATGAACCCTATACTGTACCACAAGAAGAGCCAATTCACTCAGGTATGCATGCAGACATAAAAAGTGCACATTTTCAGGGAACAATAAAATTTTATATCATGTATACATCTTACTTTTTACCTATAACCTTTAAAATTGTATACCTATAGTGAGAACGAGCATTTTCCCACGAGCCTGGTATTTCATATTTCGAGAGAGAGCGAGAGAGAGAAATTGCACATTGGGTGCTTATAAGCACATGGAAGTATACAAGAAAATTAGTATGAATGGATTGGATTGGTCAACGAGGTTAGGAGTTCAGTGTTGACTGTGTTCCACACCGCTTCAATGATCCCATTTGGTATTTTTGTATGCTTTCCGCTTTCCCCTACAACTTTCACAAAAATATCCCGTGCAAACGAGACCTCTCCATTCCTGCTGTGCATTGGGAGCAATAGGTAAAAACGTATAGCCTTTAAGACTTGTACATTTCTGCTCCACTGGCTTTTTCCCGTTTTTGAGAAAACAACCATAATGCTCTTATCTTATTCCTATAAAGATATACATAGGACCTAGGACCTACCATATTCGGATCGGGATCCCAATATAACGATGCACTGTGTCGCAAAGTATATATATCAGGTTAAACTTTCTCGTAAGCATATTTGTAGGGAACAGAGAGTTCTAAAATACCAACTCTCAAGTTTTCTCCACAAACTGATTCACACAGAAACATACATCCCGTGCCTATCCCACAGTTGCGGCTATAGATCTAGCTGAGAAAGGAGCCGACCTGGATATAGTAGCACGAAATGTGACGAAAATATTTGCGTCATTGGACCTCTGACTAAAAAACTTTGAATTGTCCCTATCACCTTTCAGCTTTCATACTTATTAAAGGCCTGGGCTAGCAACAATCGCATCCGCAATCGTCATCTATGCTCTATGGGAAAGGGGAGCACGAAATATGTCTTCTGTAAGTACGAAAATTATTAAATTGAAAATACAAAAAAAACCAACGGGACACGATATATCCTTTCCCTTCTGTATATACCGAATCCGTAACTTGGTAAATGTGCACGTTGTTGTGTCGTGAGAAAAACATCACATGTATTTTGCAAGCCACCTTACTTGGAAATGTAACTAAAAGAGGCATGCAATATATGCACAAGGAATATAAGAGAAAAAACGGGGCGAGAGAATTTGTGTTTACAAAGCTTACTCGGGGTTTTTCCTAACCTTGCTTTCTTGCCCTTTTCCCGTTGCCTCTGTTCCACTCTCGCGTCCATGCAGGCCAATGCATTACCTCTTTTTCTATGAATGTCACACATCCAACATATACCTCTATTTCTGTGTATTTTCCCTGCATCATCCTCCTGAACTTGCTAATCGAATTTTTTGGGAACCAAAGAGACACAGAGAGCCGTATGCACACGGAAGAAAACGGGAAATACTACTGGAACTATACTAACTGACCACTTACCTACCCCGATACTTGCTTTACGCATAGACTGTATAGGTGTTAATAGTGTACTTATTCTTACTCAAAACATGTACCAAACGAATGTACATAATCTGGCGTGTATGTTACAATCTCAAAGTTATTGATATTGACGTGAAATGAAATTAATGGCATTTCCCCCGAAATACATACCTATATGCATGGACCTATATGCTTGCTCTATTCTACTCTACGAAGGATTGAGAATGTAGTTTTATTTGAAGAAATGCCACGGAATGTTCATGACGTCTCTACATATTTCTACAAAAGTGGCCCGTCTAGTTTTTTCGGCTATGTTTTATACAGCCTTCATTTTGTACGTTGAAGGAATCCATAAATGTTGATGACAAGATGAGAGTGATAATGATTCATATGCATAAAAATAGATTTGCAGTGAAGGTCAACGTAAATGCAGACGTGAAAAAAACCTCATAAATTCGCTGATTTACAGTTACAAGTACGTATGTATTTTTCTGAATGTAGAAAGACGAGCGTGTTCAAGTAAATCTAAATTTTCGCAGCTTTATTTTCTGATATTTACGTATTTTATATTAGTAGCGCGATCATGATGTTACCTTCGCGTTGAACGGTTGACGGTTGGTATCTTCGATGTATTGCAGATTGCAGAAATTATGTAACTGAGTAAGAGTTGTAGTTTCAAAAGAGTAAATGCGAATACGAGAGTTAAGCTCTGCAAATTTTACCCAGGTATAATTACTAGCTATTTCTCTGAAGATGTATTCACGTTTACAGAGGGCTGAGAAAAATGTGAGAGGACATGATTCTATAGAATTTCGTAATTTTTCTATTAAGTGTGCCAACCCACATGCACCCACGCACCCTAATGACACTCCTCTGAAGAAAGATTGCCAACAAGAGATGCTGGATAACAAGAATCTTACATGATTCATGAAAAACTAGCAAAATCCACCTTTGACATTTAAGTTGCTACTATTGCACGAATGTTATTTCGTCAAAAGAAAGCCGCTTTTGTTATGCGTAACATACTTTAGGTAACGGTATCCACCCTACAATATCAAAGAAAAGTTCCTGCGGGCCTTTATGACGACAGGAGGCTGCTTTTGCCGTTAACCAGTCACTGCACTCCTACCACAGCTGCTTCTCAAGCCGGTGCATTATAAAACTGCTATTTTACTCATTCATGAAAACCATACAAATATGTAATACGTCATTGGTAAAAATGCAATGAGGTACGGATTAATGTCCAAACGAAATATTTCCCAAAATTAAAAACAAGCCAAGATTTGAACTAAAACAAAATCTTTCTTTCCCCATTTCCTTAAGTACCCGGTCAGAAAAGCGGGGGTGGGATAAGGGATTTGTGAAAAAATAAATTCTAGTAGTATTTACCAGTAATGTCGGACTGCGGCCAAAAATAGCATACATCGGGAAGAAAATCCTATCAGTCCTGCCCTTTTTCGGTACAGGCAAATGTATTACATTTTCGTATTTTAGCTTTTGGGCTTGAGCTGGAGTAGAGATTCCACACCAAAAACCCTGTTTTCTGTTTTATTTATGACGTTGCAAAAATGATGATGCGACAGCGATGCCCTAAACTTTTTAGCAAGTTATTTTCATAATCAACCCACATATAAATAACATTTAGGAATTAAGACCCACGCAGCGTTTCCAAAGCTCATAATGAACAACTTTGTGTCTGACTGAATAATTCAAAAACCATATACATATAACCAGCCCAAGTTGGACGCAGGAGAAAGCAGACACTGGAACAAAAATAGATTATAAGGATGGGGCATCGCAGACCATAGTATCCCATCAGAAACCTCGTCATAAAAACCCCGATCGGTATCTCTACCTAGTCGTGATTTCAACGAGCATTTGTGAGCATTTATATGTCAACCTAGCGACTCCCAGAGAATGCACGACTGTGTCTAGCTAAACCCAATGAAATGATCTTCTAAGCTGTGAAAATGATCTGTAGCACATTTAACAGCGTCGTACCTGATACCAGGTTAAATTTTAAGCATCTAAAGTAATCTAACACTATGCTCTTATCCTTGTCTGCATCATATTAAGTTTCAATGGACTATCCTGTCCTAAATCCCTTATACCCTATCCAGGAAAAACAACACTGTGTCTACACAGTATATTCAGGAGAGAAGTGGTGCAATCCGGACTAGAACCGGATGGGATGGGAAATTTTTTTAAGAGAACAAAGGGAGACGAGAAGCAAAGTCACTCTAAACATTATAGTTGATGACTCCTTTCTCGGATAAGAACCAGACCTATTACCAACCGAACCGACACAAGCTTTATGCTATAGGTAAAAGGGTTTAGAATACTCCTCGCGTTCGCCTTTCCTCCCAGTAACGTTATAATGTTTACACGTATGATTATAAACTTACAACGGACGGATATATATGTACTAGGTACTGCGAGGAAGGAAGTAAAGAATGTAGTTGGAATGACGCAATCACCCGCTCACTCCCGCTTTTCCCTCGTCCCATGTTCCTCTTTAGGCGCAATCCCGTATATACCTACCCCAACCATTATGCATGACACAATCGTTCATTGATAAGAGGAACAGGAATCCCCTGTAACATACTTGGAAACATTTCTCACTCCTCCTTTAGAACAAATGAAAAAGTGACTAAGCGAGTGGAGAAAGAAAATTACTTTCTTTGATGGATTCTCCTTTTACTGTTGCGACACTGTCACTTCCCAGAGCTGGATTTTGCTCTCAATAACTCTAATCCATGACACCTACCAATTAAGCAAACACTACTACTCACAAGTGAGAGCATTCTAGAGAGGAGAGAATTTTAGGAAATGTATACTGAGCCCCATTTCATAGTTTTCTTTTCCAGCCTTGAACGTCTACGCCATTGAGCATTAATTAAAAGTAGAAACATCAAGGGCATTAATACATTGTACATGAAACGAGTTCACATCTGTATAATACATTTCTGAGACAGTCAAGACAGCCAGTATCAAATCTCAAGATGTTTCGATGCAACAACATGGACGGCCACAGTCTAGTGGGACTGGGACGCTTGGCGCTATGCGATGCACAATTTGATACGGCATGTTAAAATCTTAAGTCTTGGGCTGCGGATGGTGATGATAACAAGCGTAACACTCTCACTCCCATCAGGACGTACACAGATGCAGGAGGCAAACTTACTCAAAATATTTTTTTACTTACCAAATATTTCACCCTGTGGAGCATATTCCGTGACGATGTACAACATGTTTTTCGTCTCCATAACCTACGATTTTCAAACAGACTTGGTTAGCACGGTATAATTAGGGAAAATGAGTTACTACAGCGTGTGTAAGCGTGATATATTATGTAGATATGACTAATTATATGACGTACCTGATACAGACGAATGATATGCGGGTGATGGAGTTTCTTGAGAACTCTCACTTCTCGGTACGCCCTTCGTAAGTCAGCTGCCTGAAGCTGCGTCTTGTCGATGATTTTTATTGCAACCTGAAATCAATCAAACAAATCGTTTTGCACATTACAAAATTAACACGGGCATCCGGTGATACATCCATCAACATTACGATTAAAATTAAAACACTGCCAAAATCTTTTGGTCTTTTGTTTTCGGCCACGGTCATTACTCATTATAATATCAATTGGCATTGGCATGCAAGTAGTACGTTAAAATGCGTTAAAGAGAAAGCAAAAGTTCCGATACTTAACAAAAGCGACTCGTATTTTAAACCTGCAATAAAAGCAAGTGAAAAGAGTAAGCGGCACAGTTTTACTATATTACCACATAGCAATTTATACGTGCGTCAACGAAGGTTATTACATACGCAAAAGTAAACACAGCGATTGTGCGATAACTTTTTTCTTACTTTTTGGTTTTATGTTTCTTCGTACCTACTACGTTTATATGTTTAAGATAAGCAGAATCTCAAGTACGTACGTAATAGCTTCCCACACACACACTGCCTATTATCTATGCAGTATACTGATATAGCTTTAGGTCCAATGATAA
>JAANSN010002752.1:0-22058 GCA_036850665.1 Dicranocentrus wangi
ATATATATAAAAGGGAAAGGAGCGAGTGAGTTTTTTTTGTCTCACACAATCAGCATCCTCCTACCTCTCCCCAAGAAAGACTAAAGGCGAGTTTTCAGGGTCTCACAGTCAGTCGTGAGCATCAGCATCGGCACAGCAGCGTAGCATGAGATAAGACGACTTCAACTTTTTTCCCGTTCCCTCGTACACGTTTCCCTCGATCCGCCGCGTCGACAGTGAAAGTCTGAAGAGAAGAGAGAAAGTGTGGTGCACACTTTTTTCTAACTTGACTCTGACTCTGCCAGCAGCAGCTCTAGCTCGCTGGTTGCTGGTGGTGGTGGTGTGGGAGCGCGCATGGAGGCAATTTTGGAGGTGGAAGGGTGACTATAAATACGGTTAAAATGGGGAAACGCATGCAAAGGGTTTGAAGGAGAGAGAGAGAAGATCACAAGGCACACGGCATGGGTGTGTGTGTGTGTGCGAGGATACGTAAGACAAGACGAGCTAGGTATAGCCGAAGCTACTAGGTCCCTTCCACCAAAAAGGGATATATCCTCTGTTTTTCTCACCGTGAGTAAAAAAAAGACCAGAGAAAAAAGAAAAACTCTGCAGAGCTATGCGCTCCTCCACCGCTACTACTACTTCTACTCCTTTCTCTGATTCCTGGAACGTGGGTACTCTCTCTCTCTCCCGCTTGCTGACAGTAACCCAGTGGAACAAAAATATCCCTTGTTAGGAGGTGTACGTAGGCAGTGGTGTGTGGTATAAGTTGCTGGTGTGGGCCCTCCTTGGCGAGCACATGCATTCCAGCAGTTGAGTTGTGAGCTCGTCGAGCGAGCAAGTGTGGAGGTACGACCGAGAGAAAAGGAGTTAGTCGAGAAAGAGAGAAGAAGAAGCAAAAATATATAGTTTTTTTTGTCTTTGCTTCCGTCTTGTTCCCCTTCCTCTATGATTCATCTTCTCCGATTTCGCCAATTTAAAAGGATTGGAAAAGGGAGCGGTTGTGTTTAGTGTTGGAACACAACTCTTCTGCCTCTCTCTCTGCTGCCTACACGCTGCTCACATTCCACATCCACCCGGGATGGAAACCAGAAGGGATTTTTTGGTGAAAAGGGAAACGGAGTGAGTGATACTTTTCAACCTAGAAAAAAAAGGAATCCTGTTCTCTCTCTCCCTCTCTTTCGCTGTGGATATATACGTTTATCCTCTTTTTCTCCTTGGAAGTTTCCGATCCTTTTTTTTAGTGCGCGGTGGTATATAGTCAGCCAAGCCAAGAAAATATTTTGTGAAAGTGTGCAGAGGAATGCGTGTTGGAGGAGTTGTTGGAGTTGGGGTTCAGCATGAGCCGCGAGCCCCGTGTCCCAGTGTCTCTTGACGTAATTGAAAAACTCGTCAATCTCAACTACTTTCCCACTAATACAGACACTCCTTCTTCTACGACTCTGCAAAATATTCTGCCATCATCTCCTGCTCCGTTGGCTCATCATTAGAAAGCTCAACTCAAGTGCAGCTGGTTTTGCCGGAGGAGCGACACAAGCTGAATATTTTTACAGAGGACAGGACAACCTAGCCGAAAACCAACATACACCGCAGCATCGCATCACCCTGTTTCCAAGATTTCCCCCCCTATAATTTCACTCTGGAGGAGGATGTGCACCAAAATCGACGGCTCTAATAAGGGATCCAAAGTCGAGACACGCCTGTGTAATGAACTGGGCTCGCTCTCACTGTCATTATCTGCTTAAAATGCACATACATTCCCCTCCACTCTAAACGACGACAGTGAGACCCGGGCCACACACACGACACGATAGTCACTAGTCGCCAATTTTCCCCGACTTGCTCTTTTCCCCTCTAAATGACTCACTTTCCTCCTCGAAAATTCACTAAAAGGATAAAGTAAGTGACTTGAGGAAAAAAAGAGAGGAGAGAACCGAAGCGAAGTTGGCTGGTGAGTAATATATTGGGTTACCGAAAACAATACCTATATCCCCCGCGTAATACTACCCGTCTCCAGCCACAGAAGCCACATAGCAGAGCAGCTGAGCTGACACAAAGCCACAGATTCAATTCCTACTTTTTTTTACTCCCAGAAAAAAAAAGTCAGAGGAAGAGGAAATAATAGCTCATGAAAATAAGACACGCTATACCGGAGAGAAAGGAGCATCAGAGTCGTCGTCGTCCCATCCAAGTCAAAACATAGAAAAAAGAGAAAGTCGGGTTTTTTTTTCAGCACAAGAAGAAATACTCATTGTTTTCCCATCCTGTCTTTGGTTCTCCTGTTGGATGGAGGAGTATAGGAGGAGGGAAATATCAGTATCGTAAAGGCTTTTCAGCTCATTAACTACATGGGAAAGGAGAGAAGAGGAGCTGCTCATCCTCAAACAAAGAAGTTGGTAAACAAAAGGTAGTGAAGTGGTGCTATAGCTGGTTTATTGCCCCGTGAATGTCATGCTTCGTAATTGGTAAAACCGGCGAAGAAAAAAAAAGCACATACAAAAAAAATTTTTTTGTCGGTGGTGGGAACGCACGCTTGGATTTAGAAACTAAGCCAAAGATCGCATTAAGAAGCGGAGGAAGGAATAAGAAGAAGAAGAGTTAAAGAATGAACCGTTTTATGGGCTACCTGCTCATCCCCGCCAACTTTTAGTGTTTTCCTGTTCGGTGATTACCGCTACCACTACTACTTTGGTAGGTAGTTGGCCACCACCGTAGTTTCTTCGCCTTCGCCGTCTTCGCCTCCAGTCTCTCATCTCGGAGTGAAAGACTGCGGGTGGTAAGCACCCAAAGAAAGCCGGCAAAATTACTCCGTACGCTACAGTCAAGTGTCCTCAGCCTCCCCAGGTCCCGAGCTATCAGGTGAATTCCCCAGAGTTCAATCGCTACCGGAGACGAACATGGGTTTGGGTTGTAGCTGTTTTGGATGGTGTAAGTGACATCAACTATCTATGAAAACCAAAAAGAAAAAAATGACTTGTTTTCTCTTTTTTCATAATGTTCCTTCGTAGTCTTCTGAGTCGGCTAATGTTTTTCCTTTTAGTTTTTTGATGATCATGATCATGATGATGTTCATGATCTCGTATTGATTTTGGAATGACGACTCAGTCCCAGAGAGAGAGAGAGAGAAAAATAAAAGTTGTGTGAATGATAAATGATTAAAGAGATAAAATATATGAGCATTAGCGGAATGAATGGAAGAATAGGTGAAACATTTTTTCGGAGGAGGCTGTGCACTTCTCTCCTATATTCCCTGCTTTTTCGATGATGAGCACGAAGGAGGAAATGATGGAAGAAGGGGTATATAGATTATGGGGAAGATTGATGACGGACTGAAGCCAAAGTGGAAAAAACTGGATCACTTTTGACTTTCTTGAGTTTCCTTTTTCTCTCTCTCTCTGTCCTTAGCTAATGTTCATAGTTTTTTCTTCTTCTTCTCCTTCTCCTTCTTCTTTCAAGTTGATGTTAAGTTGATGGCTCTTTTTTTCTCTGTGGCAAAGCCAAGTATATTTTTTTTTCCAGAAAAAAATATAGAAAATCGCACGTCATGTTCGAGGAGAAGTAGATATTACAAGTTAAAATCCCATTTTACGAGACTCCGTCAATCTTTCCGGGGGAGAAAAAAACGAACGAAGCATTTTTGGAGGAGAAAAAGGGATAAGATAAAGTTGGAGTAAAGAATGTGTTTACGATTTTGACACGGGTATAATCCCGCCGGATTGATAGCAAGATGATGTAGTGTTTATTATGGTAAACAATTTTTTCTACTACGCGTTGTGTATCCTCCACGGAATTTTTTTATTGATTTATTTTGTATCAAAAATGTATAACAATCCAGAGATCCACATCCACCGCCACCACCTTGAAAAATATATGTAGACACGAAACCGTAAACCTTCTTTTTTTCTTCTTTTTTCGAGTAGGGATTGTGATGTATTGTTGTCAAGCTCTAGAATGTAATGTAACGTTGCATAAAACTCGTTCCCATTTATCGAGAAAAAAAACTTGCTCAAATTTTTTTCTTTCCAAAAAATGTTTTTCTCATTTGTAGCACTTTGTATTGTGATGGCGGGGGAAAAAGGGTTAGAAAAATGTTTGAGATGAAATTGCATGTATATATATGTACTTATGAGCATGTGCATTGAACTACTTCCAGAGTCATTTGTATTCTTCAGGTGTTTATGGCTCGGATCTATTACCACCACTGCTCATACATGGTTCTAGTAGTAGAGATTCTTTTTTTTTTATTTTACTGGAGCTCCCCTTGGGAAAAATATATATTCCTCCTGAACATTTCATTTTCCATCTTTGTCTAACCTGCAAAGAAAAAAAAACGCTGGTACAGTTTACTTGAGTGAGGGATTCGCGGAGGACTTGAGAGAGAGGTGAGATAGGAATAAGTTGAGGTTCTGCTGGCCTTCCTCCCATTTCATGATAAGAGAAATGATAGAAAGACTCCCGTAGTTTATTCTATATGGTCGGAAGATTTTTTTTCATGGATCATGAGCAGTTCAGTGAGCGAGTGGGATCTGAAACAAGTTCATTTTCGAGATGGTCTCTTCCTCCTCCTCCTCCTCCTCATCAGCTATCAGGGAAAACCCGAAAACTGGGTTGTTTATGCTATATAAACTTATTTTTACTTGACTGGTTAAACTTGTGCTAACAAAGTTTCCAATTAAAGGATTCGTGCTCATTCTGCTGAGGAGGAACTCTGACTGAGGGGTACAACAACGAAACGACGTAGGCAAATGAGTAGAAAAGAAGCTACCTATGCTACTTTCAGTCAGGGGAATCTATTACTCCGAAACGTGGGCTAATGTGGCTGATGAGGGAACTGGCGGAGGTGAAAGTGTAAATCACCTACATATTATTACACTTCTGTTTTAATCACTTGCGATCTACATTTTCAACATTTTATATCTACGGAAGATATGAACTACGTTGGAATTTTTAAAAAATCAACAGCCGGCTAACATACTCAAAGTTACTTAGAGCTTCCCTGTCTTCCACTTCCATTTCCCACTAAAAATATACGTTTCGCTTCCGCTCATCACCTGAGTGTGTTTCCTTGTCAGCCCGCCCTCCACCAAGTCCAATTCTACAAGGGATAGACCAACTATATTCATGGAAGCAAGCGTGGAATGGGAAAACCAACTGAACCGAATAGAACCATATGTACACACACAGGCACACAGGCACATTTTACTTATAAAATGGAAAAATGGGAGTGATAGTCGGAGCGTGTAGTAGTAGTAGTCGTTCGTTGTGCTCATCTACTACTCCTGTCCCGAAGAACAGCGGGCGAACAAGGGAATTCTGCTAATTTCTCCAAAAACCAGATGAATATCGGAATTTCTCTGGGTGCACTTTTGTGGGGAGAACAATGGGAGTTGTTCCCTTTATCATATAATCACACGAGGCTCTGCCTTGCCTTGCCGGATGGAAAATACTCTGTGAGACACGACGACTCTACTCTGACGACGAGGAAGACTAGGATAGGATTCCTCCACCGCCGTCGCCGTCTCGAGTTGAGTGAGCGACAGAGTTTTTGAGAGTGAGACCGAGTAATTACTACAAAGAGGAGCAATAACAGGCGTGAGCATTCCAATTTCATGAAGTTTTTACAATACCGGGGGAGATAGACAAAAGGGAAAATTAAACCGTATCAAACAAAGTTGTTATAGTACGTATATATAATTCCTTTATTGTCCAACCACCGACCGACCGACCGACCACCACCTCAATGCGCTTATATATACCTATGTACTGTTTCGTTTCGCTACAAACGAATAACGAATAACGAATAAACCTGCTGCGATATGCTGTTGCCGTTGTGGTTGGTAGACTCTCCCGTCGGCAGTAGTGCCAGGCTGACTCACAATCAGTTCGAGTAGCATATGAAAATGGGAATAATGGGAGAATGGCATTAAATGAGTAGCTTATAAAATGAGTAACGAGCGTCACATTAAATTTCTCCGGGACTATATATACAGCTCCAGTATATAAAAAAACAGCAAAACCCATTCACAAACTGACTGTTTTTTTTGTCCAGGATGGCAAAAAAACAACAAGCGAAAATAGAGATGAATGGGCAAATTTACAAATAGGGATGACATCCACACATATTATCTCCAGCAAATGGAGCAGAGTGGTGTGGTGGTGGTGGTGGTGCATGGTTGTTGGTGTGATGGAGGCAAGCAGATTGTGAAATCGCAGTAGAAAACAAAAGGGAAATGGCAAAAACGTAAAATTGTTGAAATGAGCAGCCCAGAGAAAAAGTGGTGGAATATATACTAGGAGGAAAAAACAAAAAACACGCCAAGAGTGATATTATGCGAATTTAATGTCTCCAGCCGGAGATGATAAAACTGGAGATGGCTTACAGCCTCGGAAGAGCCATCCAAAGTCACTACACCCACCCTTCTTTCGTCCATGGTCCACTTTGAACTTTTTGTATTTCTGCATGCATGTATAGTATAGTATAGTCGGACTGAAGGGAAGCGGATTTTATGAGCTTTTCTAAGATTTACTATGTCGACGATCCTGGTATATGGATATCCCTAATTAGAGTGTAAAAATACATATAGGATGATGCAGCGCAAGAAGTGAAGATGCAAGGCTACGGGAGATTAAACAATTTAAACATTTACTTTCACATACAATATATTCCATTTACTCCATTCTCCTCATTCATTTTATGGGAGGATAGGATGCCCCCTTTCTTAAAGTTGTAAAAATAAAAATCTTTCCCTCTCTCTTCTCTACAGGCATTTTTACAAAAACAAGTGGAGTCGTACATTGTTTACGACTCAAACTCAAAAAATATATAGGGTTGTGTGTTGTGTTGTGTGCCTGAAGCTTATCACATTTCACATACATCCTTTTTCCTCCTCCATCCAGCATTCCCCATAAAGAATAATGTTTTGTGCATACATGGTATGTGCATAGTGCATACATATATTGTGTGTGTGTGTGTGATGCACCCAGTTGGTGGTTTGGATTGGAGTCCGCCCTTCACTCGCACACTTTCCTTGGAAGGAGCCCTGCTTTTGATGTGAAGCTCATGCAGATCTGTGTGCCTGCCTGCCTATGCGAGCATGAAACATGTCTTAATAACTTGCAAACGAAACTCGACTCGAAAACCTGCTCCTCTTCTTCTTGTTGTTGATAAATGTTGCAAAATGGGTTTCCTCCAAACGCTGGCTAAAGTGCATATATATATAGAGCCCGAACTGGCAAACTAAGTTATTTAGAGGCTATGGAGAAGAGTGAGTAGGTATAATGGAAACTTGAGAAACATCATACTACAACCATTTTTTTTCTCTCTCTCTAATAATCCATCCTTTTTCCCCATTCATTCCCTCCATTCCCGTAATAAGCTGCCGTATGTCAGTTACAAACAACCTTTACGTCTTGGCCCGCGCCTTCGAAAAGACTCGGTTGAAAAGAGGCTTCTTCTTCAAGACTTTTGCTGAAGAAGAGGAAGAAAAACTTTTCTTTTTTGCTTTCTCCTCTCTCTTCCTCTCTCTCTCTCTCGCTCAGTTGCTCGCCATTCTTGAAAAAAGGGTCCACATGGTGGTACATCTCGGTCCGTTTGGCTGGTCAGTCATTTGTATCGGTCAAGAAGAGTGTGCCTGGATGGTGGGAGGCGAGGCTGAGCGCTGCTGAAAGGGAGACCTTTTCCCTGTTATTGTGGCTTCAGTTCTTGGCACTTCTCCACACATCCCCATTCAAATGTAACCTTTGCTCTTGCCAAAAACTTCAACATTCACAAGTATATTAGCCTATTGTACACAAGGTATCTGATTTTTTCTCTTTCTGAAAAAAAAATTTCCCATCCCGATTGTATTCCATACATCACATCCAAGTCCACCATGGATCTCTCTGGGTTTGTACACAACTCTACACTTTTCCCTGAATTGGTAATGGGCTGGAAGGGAAGAAAATGGGGAAAATTCCCATGCTTTCACCAACATCGCCATCACCCATATCGAATGTAGAAAAAAATCCCTTTTTTCAATGGAAGGGAAGCGCACAAGAGGAAAAAACGAGCGGGTGGTGGGGGGGGGGGGGCTTGGGTGCGACGATATGTGATACATGTTGGTTGTGTATCCAGACACAGAGTATCCNGGGGGGGGGGGTTCTTGGGTGCGACGATATGTGATACATGTTGGTTGTGTATCCAGACACAGAGTATCCACCTAGATTTTTTCTGGAATGAAACCATCTCACTTTTTCTTTCTCTCCATGTAATAAAGAATGGGTGTCGAAAGCTTCCTGGGAAGGAAAATCTATGGGGCATTTGCGTAATTGAAATTCTTTAACAATTTTCCCATTTTCGTGCACATAAGTACTCTCTCACCGCCGCGTCGCGTCGTCACTGCCAAAGGAAGACCCTTTTCCCCAGCTTTTATTTTCTTATATTTTTTGTACAGTTTCCAGAAATCGTTTTTGTCGCTCACTCGCTTGCTTGCTTGCTCGACGAGAGGGAAAGACGTGTCGCGTCGTCGTTTCCAAAGATGAAGCTCTTTTTTTCCTCCGAATACATATATATACTTAGGCCCAGGAGTTGTCACTTGGCCCAACTTGGCTTCCATTTTTTATATACAACTAAAACTAATGTCGTCGTGTGTGTGCTCCTCCAACTATTCCAACTCTTCCTGAAGAGAGAAACTCTCATTTCTTTTCTGATTTCAGATCATAGCGGTGCTCGTGTGCGGTAGATTCTTCTATTACGTGGCCAAGGACGCTCGTATAAGTAACACCCCACCAAATTCAGAGCTGGAAGGTAAGCCAGACCAGACGACACTGGAAATATTTAACCATTACGTATATACAACAGCAGCGTGTGCGGCTGCTGCTCTGCAGCAAATTGAGAATTTGAAAAATGAGCTCGACCTTGTAAACACACTTTTTTTTCTCTCAACCTCCTCCTCCTTTGGTGTAAATATTCAAGAATATTAAGCTGTTCCAAACCATATATAACTTTCTACCAAGGAGGAAGGTGACAGCAGCAGAGAGGTCCAAGGGGAATACCAAGTCGTCATTTTACCTTACCTAGACGCACCCACTTCGTCTTCACCCCTCCCCCCCACCTCTACTAATTCTATTGCCTAAAACTATTTTGTTCAAACAAGCCGATGAAAGGTGAAGTGTGAAAAGGGATGAGACCGTCGAAGAAACCGAAGAAAGCCCCTTCCCACCATCTTTTAACTTTTTCTTTACTAAAACCTTTATATCCCCTTAAAACTTAGATTTGAGGAAGATCCAACCCAACACCACCACAAAAAAATACTACGATTATTTGTTCACTATTTAGCGAGGAGAAAAAAAAAAGAAAGTTTTTTTGTCTCTCTCTCTCTCTCTCTCTCTCTACGCCGAACATGCTCAAAGTGTTGTGTGTTCAGAGGGGCTCAAGTCGTAAAACAAATGATCACATGTTCCTCAACAGGGTTTTTAATTAAAAGCGATTTGCTTGCGATGAAATGGCCATAAAAGGGCAATCTTGTCAAGGTCTCCAGAAGAAAGTTTTTTTTGGGGAAGGAAAAGCTAGAGAGAGAGAAGAAGAGAGAAAAAAACTTGGAAAGAGTCTAACCCTATTAGTATATATATACGTATACGACCACACACACAACGACTTTCTCTTTTCTCTCTCGGAGAACGAAGGAATAAGCCTAGCCATGAAATGACTTAATAAATAATATTATTCCCCATTGCTGCACTAACTTCACTATCAACCATCATCATTCACCCATCTCTCCCACAATAGGACTTTTTTCACATCCTTTTTTATACCCCAAAGTCATTAACTAGCCGAATAAGAGGAGAGAAAATGAAAAGACGACGACGACGGACATTATTTGGCGTGATATACAAAAAAAGCTGTGTGGTGCGTTCATTCTTTGAGAGGAGGAGGTAAATGGTAAATGGTGGTGGTTCCACAGAAGCAGATTTTTTTTATGGCCAAGGTCTTTACTCATCTTGTTTTATGAATGTTGTCAACCATGCTGTACAATATGTTGAGTCAACATCATTTTGAGGTGGAGGGGGGAGGAGGGGGTTTAGAAAATGAGAGAGATAAGCCTATTGTGTGGTGGTTTTTGTGGTTTGTCAGTTTGTCTCTGGCAGCTCAGTTTCTTCAGCAGTTTGAGGATAATATACAAGAAGAAACGTCAATACAAAAAAAATACTGTGATTTTTCTTGTTTCTTCTTCTTATTCTCCAGATCGTGTGTCTCTCCTCTGGACATGGTTTGCTTTCTTGGCTGCCTACGTGTGTCAGTTGCTGATGGCAGTAGGGCTCATAATTGGGACGAGAAAGGTAAGGAAATGATGATAGAAAATTAAGTTTTGCTCTGTAATAATAATAATCTCGACGAGGAAAGGATTTTCTTGGGGAAAACTATATGCTGCTTGCTTTGCTTGGTTAGTCCAGTTGTTTGTTTTTTTGCCTGAAGGCTCCAAATTATCATTACAGATATATATTTCTTTTTTTGTGAACACAAAGGAAAACTCTTGGGTTTTCTTGACTGCTAATGGTGGTGGTGGTGGTGGTTGGAGGAGGAGAGATTTGGAGAGCTAATGTGTTTAGGTATATATAACCGAGTCAAGAGTAATAATAATACAGGATAAACATACTTTTGTATTAGATTATAGTTTCCTCTTAAGAGCCAAAAAAATAACCTCCTCGCGGTACGGTGCCCATATCTACTTTACGATGGAAAAAAGAGTCCCAACAGCCCGTGCATGCATCCCCGGCTGTAAGTGATTATCCCGGGAACGCGGAGGACGAGCTATCCGGATCCCAGGGATATATTGTAATGTAGATCATGGAGTAAATGGGAGTGTAATAAATTATAGAATTTTCCCATGCTCCAAACCAGCCAGCCAGCCAGTCAGCCCTCTTGCAAAAAAACAGCCTTTGCCCGATTTTTTTCTTCTTCTTCTTTCTCTCCTTCCACGCATACTCCTCCTTTTTTATGGTCCAATATTTCAATGAGAGTTTATGGGACAGATTTATATTGTCACCGAAATATGCTACAAAAAAGGCTATTGTCACTGGATGGAAGTTGGCGTAGGCTGCCTTCAAGTTTCCCATCCGGGATGGGGAGAGACGGCGGCGGAGGGAAAAAGGCATATCAACCGGTCAAGGAAGTTTCCTATACAAAATGAATAGATATATAGTATGTGTATATGATGAGGAAGAGGGAAGAAACGACACAAATTTAGCGGATATCAGAGTGATGAGCTCGCAAAAAAATAAAAAATCAGAGTCGCAGTACGAAATTTTGTTGTTGCTGTCAGCGGAGGAGGAGGATGGAAGCTAACTTTATTCGATACGGGGGCACTGGATGATGATAGGTGATACCTAATAAAAAAAATCAAGCTACCAGTTGTTTTTTTTTACGAAACTCTGCTGCACTAGGTCCAGCAGTTGTTGTGCCAGCCAGCAATATATGAGGATAGAACGAAAGGGACGACGATGACGACGACGGTTTTGAAGGAATAGATTTTTTTCGGTGGACGGATGAATGACTGTGTGCATGCACAATAAGGTTTTATTTATAATATTGGTGTCTCCGTGCCGTCCTGTCAGCCACCGAGAGAGAGAGAGAGAGACAGACGTGACACGGGCAGAAAGGACGAGCAAAATCAGCATTATAAAAGAAGCTTGCCAATTTCGACTGCAGAATCTGGGAGCAAGAAAGAAGAAGATTTATAAGCCGCGTAAACTCCACTGTGTGATACTGTGCGAATATTATATACTGTTATAGTTGGTTGGTTGGTTGGTTGGTTGGTGAGGCAGGCAGGCAGAGTCTTCCGTTATCAAAACTGTCAGCTCATGTATCAAAAAGGGCTTTTCAGAGCTAGTCACCAGGATGCTTTTGATATGGATACATGAGTTGAATGGGGAACGTGACAAGGGCGAGGAATTCTCATGCCTAGATGAAATTTTGGAGGAAAATGGTTTACTCTCGAGGACGTCATTATTATTATTATATTTGAGAAAGAGGAGGAATATGATATACGAGCTGGAAAGTCTAAGGAAGGAGATTGTGCAACCGCCAGGAATGGTTAATTTGGGAAGTAGAAGGACAACGTGAGCCCAGCGTATTTTTTTTATCCGGGCCCAGTTACTTTTGAGGAGACGACGACGACGTAAACACTTGAAGTGGAAGGGTGATTGTGGGGTGGTGGCGGTGGATTCGGTGGCGAGCATGTGTGGCACGTTTATTTCCATAATACGATTGACTACTGGCATTTTACTCCTGTGATTGCATCAGGCCTTTGAGTTGTGTGTGGCTCTGATTTGTGGACAGACCGCTATTTCGTCGATGAAGAGGAGAGATTGCATTGTAGAATTTTAAGCACAGGTAGACGCATGCATATTATTGCCATTCTGGGTGTTATTATGTGACTAGCTAGAGAGGTAATAAATGAGGTGGGGAAGGTTACAATTTGGGATAGGCCGTGCCGTTGGCTCTCTCCCTTTGAATGACACAAGGCTAAATTCATTTCCAGTCTGGAATGCCATGTGACACTACGAAGGTTGTTTCAAAATGTAACCACTTTCACAGGACTTATTGTTTAAACTGGTCTGAGGGCTTATCGAAGGACGATCTGTTATGTAAGTAACCAAGCGGAATTATAGAAAAAACATAACGGCGTTGAGTTTTGTAATTTTCAAATGATATCTTGCCTGACAGCTTTGAATTGAAACACTCGCTTCCGGGCAGCTTTACCACGCCATCCTCCCTTTCACAAAATTGACTTATTGTACAACCACAAACATCAAAGCGAACCTCCAACTCCAACCATTCAAAAAGATTTTTTAGGCATATCCACTTCCACCACGCTTCCAAAATATGTAGCTTACATCAAAGAAACTGCGAGACAAGCTGGTTGGAAGTGGAAGCCACAATCTCATCAAAACATTCGGGACTACTACTGGCTCCCATGCAAAAGCAAGTGACCACATCGATGCCACTTTCCGGGACCGGATTAGTACTTCCTTGATTTATGAATTTAATATACCTAGCATTCCTTTCAAGTTCCCTTTCATCTTGCCGCACGATGATCCCTCTACTCGCTCTAGCTCTCCCTTCTTCCTTCCCTGACGTAACTCTGTTTCCCTCTGGTGGCCACCACGGACCATGGTTGAGAAAAACAAGTCTATTTTGCAACTTTCTATTCTCCAAACTCGCCGAAATTTTCTACAAGACAGGGTTCTGTCAAGCACGCGATGATTTCCACACTCTGCGTGTCTTTCACCATTCATCATTCATTTCCTCCGTGTACCTTTTTTTCTTCCTTCTTTCCTCGTCGACGATAGATTGCCAACATTTTCATTGCAAATGACACTGGCAGCAGCCATCACAATTCACTTCATCCCGTCCATACCACCTCCACCACCACCTATATTTTTCTCATCACATATTTTATTTTCCGCTCATGCAAGCTAATATCATCAGCATCATGAATTCCCATCGTTTCCTCCTTTCTTTCCTCCATCATCCACTGGTTTAACGATGAAGGGGATATTTCCTCCCGCTCTTCTACCTTTTCATGCAATATATTATGTTATTTTTTGGGTGAAACTATTACTCCAACAAATACGAGCTTTATAGTGAGCAACTACTACTGCAAGGTTGCAAAAAAATGCCTCTGTCATTTTCATTTTCGTCTTGAATGACGTGCATAAAAAATCTACTACAAGGAAATCACAGTTTCGTCCGTCCGACATGCCATAAACTACACTGCTACATCATTCATGCACACCCTTCAACTCATTTTCTTGAAGAGGAAGAAAATGCCGGGGAGCCGTAAAACGGTTAGCTGTCATCTTGAGAATTTTGCACAATTCATAATGTGAACAAGCAAACTTTATGCTCGATACAAATATAACATTTTGGTAGGGGGGAAGAAGGCATAAAGAGAAAAGTGTTTTCTTGCTCAGAATGTAAATAACTGCTAAAATGTCATAAAACATATAGGAATCTGGTTGTAGAATATTCCACCTGCTCAACCCTCCTCCCTGACTAGTGACTAGTCTACATAATATTTATAATGTTGGCCCAACCAACCTGGCTCACTGACGCTGAGACTTCTTTTACCGTGAAAACAGAGAAAATATTATGGAAAACCACATCTTCTTCTCTCATCCGCTCCGCTCCCTTTTGCAAGCTGGATATATATCCAGAGGAAAAGACCGGGAGTCTGCCCGAGAAACTCCATTATCTCATCATATAGACTTTGTGCATGACATCTACGATCCTTTTGCTTCCATCACATTTTACGGTCAAATTTCAGTTGGGTCGGAGTTCGTTCGGAGTGAGTGTTTGCTGCTGGAAGGAAACACAACGTGGAGGGACTCCGAGTTGCATGCTAATACCACTTTTTAAAGTTTTACGACTTTTGTTTGAGAAAATCTTGTGTGTTCTTTGCCCTTTGCCTTCTGGTCCCTATATATACACGTACTAGTTTTTGGAGTGAAACACAACTCCATACTCCATGCCTATGTATCCCCCTCCATTGCCCCACACTAATTCATAAAGTGTTTATGCATGCCCCGTGCTGTGCTCCTTATTTGTTTTGTGAAATAGCCGAGGAGGAGGAGGAGGAGGACTGAGTGTGCAAAGCCTCCTTTTGTAATAACCCAGGGAAGAAGTAATGATGCATAAAAGTAAAGTATTCTACGAGAGGATTATGAGAGCAACATCATCATCATCATCATCGAGCCAACCCGAAGGAACGGAAGGAAGAAGGAATATAAAAGGGGAGAAAAAAACTACGACAACTTATTTTGGGGGGTTAGGAGGAAGCCGACAGCGAAATAGTAATCAGGAGGATTCATCATCACCATCATCTCTTTCCCCCATGAAAAAACTTTTTCTCCTTGTGTAACTCTAATAATAATAATCATGTTTGCTCAACGGACTGCCCACAGACTTGCTGCTCGTGTCACTTGTGAAACCTGAAACCTGAAATCATATCCTATTTCCTGACTCACTCACAGTTTTTTTCTTCTTTTTGCAGCGTGTGGATCACTTGGTTATGTAGTGGTGATCATGGTGCAGTGGTATTAGTTGTGGAGAAACAGGCTGGGCTTGGGCTCTGTCTCGAGGAGAAAATGAATTTTCTCGGGCAACTGCTTGCTAAACTAAAGTATCAAGGTTTTGACTGGCGAGATGCATAAATAAACAAAGGGAACGAACACCAGTCTAGTCTGCTCATTGTACCGTGCAAAGATAATATTTCTAATATATTTCTTGACATTAGCGTCAACCTCCTCGCGTCGCGAGTAAGCCAGAGAGTCATTCACAGACTGAGCCAGAGAAGAAGAGTATCTGGATCTGCTCATTGTACCGTGCAAAGATAATATTTCTAATATATTTCTTGACATTAGCGTCAACCTCCTCGCGTCGCGAGTAAGCCAGAGAGTCATTCACAGACTGAGCCAGAATAGAAGAAGAGTATCTGGGAGAAAATCACACCAGTACCGGAGCCGCACTACCTCCTCCACCAACTGAAGCAGCTCCTCTGCTGGAGAAATACTATATAATAATACATTGCATGAAAATCCATTCCATCCCTATATCTACATCCATGTGTCGATATGATTTCCTACTTGCAAAAGGACGGATATACATAGATTGTGTGTGTGTGTGTGTGTGTGTCTACAAGACAAAATCTGTTTTTCAAAAGTGTCTCCTGCTCCATTTCGCCATGAATTCCATATGGATATCTTCACCAGATTGGATGCATTACCCAATAAAACATGTTTTTTCTCCTTTCTTTTCCCATTAGAAACATGACATGTTATACACTCATCCTCTCTCTCTCTCGCCGCTCTCTCACTCTCAAGAGGGAGTACTATATAGACTTATCTTCCAGCACATAATTGTAATTTGGAAACAGGAAACTGGTTTAGTGGTGGTGGCGGCGGCGGCGGTGGTTGGTGATGGTAGTCGCACCTACTATTTTTCAAATCTGTTACATTATGGATGAGTCTTGCGTGGTGTTTCCCGTTCCGCCATCGCATATCGTGCCATATAATGTAATGTACTGTATATAATACTACTGCTGGAAATTGCAATCGCTTTCCCTTGTCAGCCCGCCGTCGTGTCATGAATAAATGCGCTTCACACGCCAACTCTGGAATTATTACAGTGTTTACGGAAGTGGAACTAACACGCATAATATCTCTACCGTCCTCATACTGTTCTGCACACAATCTTTTTCAGGATATTATATTCCTAAACTTTTTTTATTTTCTTCTTTTTTTTCTTCTTCTCTCCATGCCTTGAGGAATTATGGGTGTAGGGTGAAAAAGATGAAAAATAAAAAAAGTGAAGTATGTATTGTCATCGCCAGCATGTGTGCATATCACACAAAACAAACTTTTCACAAAGATCAGAGAAGGCCATGCCACATGCCATAAATAACAAAAATGTGTCTGCCGTCCCGTGTTACGAGACAGATAAAGACACCACACCACCTCCACTACCACCACCACCACCACCACTCCGCTTTTTACATGATGCATTATAAATGTGCTTTGCATGGTGCTCTGCTCAACAATGGTAGTGGGACGGGGGGAATTGTCGGTTTGATGCACAAAAGTATATATTTTTTAACCGAAAAAGGGACAAAAAGTGTTGGAGAATGGAGTTGGGGACTTTGTGCAAATAAATGTTTATTTTTTTTATACCAAAAATGGGTTTGTGTCTGCCAGCAATCCACCACCACAACACACATAGTTGTATATAATGCCTGTTTTTTTTTGTTTGCTAAAAAATGTGAATGCTTTTCTTGTGTTTTACTCTCGCTCCGCTTGATATTGACAAAAAAAATTGTATTGCTCCTGGTGTTTCCTCTTTTCTTTTTTTCCAAGTATTTTTCGCTCAACCGTGAAAACCGTGTTCCGCTGCCTGGGGGTGGGGAAGGGGGTATATATGGATGGGTATAAGTGAAGGATCTCATGGGTGTTACCTATATTTATTTATTTTATTTCTTAGGTGTTGTCTCTCGCAACTGACACGGAGACAGTGCTGGGAAACTGTCAACTGTGGATTTATGGCGCTCACATACTCAACTTGTACACCGTGATTGAGCTCCTCATAATCGTCTACTACGTATTCCTTAAGAATTTCACGGGAAGTCGTGCCATTATTCTTGGTGTTTTAGCCATCATTAAACTTGTATTCCGGGTGGTGGCCTTTGTCATCGTGAAACTATTCATGTCAGACCTGAACCGACCGTCCTGCTCCTGTCCTCCACCTCCCCAGCCGCAACAACAACTCCAACAACAACAGCAAACTCTTCAGCAACCGCAAGGTCCGCATCCCCAACAAACTCAGATGATGGTTCCTGCCCCGCCACCTAACAGGTAAAATAATTAATTGCCTCTCTTCTCACCTTTACATAACAAATAACAACCATATATTATTTTCCACCAAAAAAAGAGAGTCCTTGGAACTGACACTCTGACACTACTACTGCCACTCTAACAACTCCTCCTCGCATGTGAAATTAACGATCTCGCTACCATCGCTCGCTGCTGTTCTCCCAAACTAACCATAAGTAACCAACTGAACTAATAATAGCAACCCAGTAAAGTGTGTAGAGCTGCTACTTAATATGCATCCATCCATATTATACATGTATAATATTTCTCTGGGTGAACAAAAAACTTGAATCAATACCCCTTTTGTTTTCTTTTTTTCTCTTCTCTTCCATCCATCCTCGGCCCTCGGCCTTCGCCTTTTCATCTTGGTCTACACACTCGGGTTGGATGTGTGGAACTACACTTGCATTTGTAAAATAAAACATGGTTGGTTCTCGATTCCAGTCAGTTTCAACAACCTGCTACTCCCTACCACCCGCACCCAACGTAAAACTATGGAGGACTATATAAGAGCAAACAAAAAAAAACAAAAATTGTTAATTTGTTCCTTCCGTTCGTGTATACACTTTTTTACACCAAAGTGAAAGTGGATGAACTCCAGAATATTATTATATATATCTTTTATTGGAGCTCTATTGTCGGGTGTGGAGGACTAGCGAGTCAAGTTTTCTCTCACACTTTCACCACCACCCACCACCCTTCTTCTTGCGAGAGAAAAAAAATCATAATGAGGAGAGAAAAACTCTTTTTGGTGGCTATTGTGATGGAGGAGAAAAGGAATCATCGTTTAACACGCGACGACTCTTTCCATGAATCTCTATCTCGTGTGAGACACCAATTGCTGAGATTTTTTTTCTTTTTTCTTTCCCTCAAATAAGGTACAGCAGTAGAGGGGCTCGGTGAAATGGAGCTGGACAACCTAACATCATCGACTCGGGATGGAGGAGTAGGAGTGCTGGGAGGAATACCGACAAAAAAAGACGAAGATGCCCTATCAAAGTTGACGATTTCAATAGGATTTTCAATTATGATGATACTTTTTCCTTCTTTTTCTTCTTCTTCTTCTAGTTTGTATTCAACAATTGGACTTTTTTATTAACTCGTTTACATTTTTTTTGTTGAGAAACTCCGTGTTGAAAGTTGAACTCGTTTTTATTGTAATACTCATATATATATATATAGGAAACTAGAATATATCCAGTTTTTCCAGCTTTCGAAAGAAAGAAAAAAAGTTGTGGATTACATTACGATAACGATACATATATACGGTTATATAGAGAATATTTGAAAGTTGTATGTCTATATTACTGTATACAGTGCACAATTTAAAAAAAAAACAAAAAATGTATACAATTTCATCCTTTTTTTAGTTAGCCTGTTTCGATATGATGATGATGCTCTAGACTGTGGTGAGTTCTCGGGTGGCAATAACAGAATAAATATGGTTACTTAAAAGTAACTCAATTTATAACGCAGTGCACGTACATTTGCATTCCTAATAAAAACACACATCTCTCTCAGCCTCCTCCGTCCCTTTGTTTGTTCTTCGGTTTCCGTTCCTTACCCAAAAAATAAAAAAAAAATTATTAAAAGTAACATGAAGCAGCTCGTGACTCTCATTTTGTGGGATAGCTAGCCACCCCGGCGGGTCCAACATCTTATTTCCCCAAGAAGAAGAAGAAGGTATACATACACATTCACCACTCTATAGCAAACTATCATGTTCAGTTTAGAAAATGGAACAAGAAATGTGTAAGTTTTTTTTTTCTTCTTTTGCAATTCGTATATATCGATCACTCTCAGATTCTCATTCTCCCAAGAAAAAAGTATTATTTGCATTCGACACATTGTGTGAAAGTGGCACAGGGAAACTACACAATGCGTATTACTCCCGCTCCAAATGATATTCCAAGATAAATGCAACTAGCGAGACCAATAGCAAAAAAAACTTTTTTTTTCATAAGTCTTTGGATACATTTTGGATGAAAATGCAAAACCAGGATCAAATTTAAAAGCCAAGTGTACCAAGAGTTGGCAATAAGGAAGTTTGGTGCAGTTTGGATGTTATCATCACCAGAAAAAAAAATGTACTTTTGTATGCGGAACACACTACTCCATATATACTTCCATCCAGCTTGAGTTGAGAAGTGGAATTTTTTTTGTTTCGTCTTCTCTACATTCTCTTTTTCAGTATCAACCAAAAAGGTTTGGGGAAAAACTCACCGACCGAGAGTGAAACGAACATTTCTTATAAAAATGTGCATATGTGTGTATTTTTTTTGGAAACCGAGAGCTACCAACTTGGAATGCCAAAAAAATGTATAAAAATGGGGGAGGCTGGAAAAAAACATTTTTTTCTCGGGAGAGAGAGAGAGAGAGAGAGAGAGAGAGGGCCCACACACACACATGCACATTGTTAAGCAATGTTCTCTCAAGACAAGAGACCACCA
This sequence comes from Dicranocentrus wangi, assembly GCA_036850665.1. Lineage (NCBI taxonomy): Eukaryota > Metazoa > Arthropoda > Collembola > Entomobryomorpha > Entomobryidae > Dicranocentrus > Dicranocentrus wangi. The sequence continues at coordinate 19,833 of JAANSN010002752.1, forward strand.
CGGCACGACGACGACATGAGACAACAATGCGATGTGTGTAATGCCATGCCAAAATGTGAATTGCATTCTCTATAGCACATTTCTTCATTCCAATAGTTTATAATACTCCCTCCACACTATACACACTCCACTCCACTCACTCCTCCCAAGATATACTCCATCAAGGGGGTTATGAGCACATTGAAAAATAGTAAGTAAACAGGAGGGACTCTCTCCAACTGGGCTCTGTTTTATAACGAATAGAAATATCAAAAGGGAGTACTTGACTGGAGAAGAGGATGATGACGAACAGAGAGAAAAAGAGTAAAGTAAACTTTTCTTCTTCTTCTTCCTTCTTCTTTTTTTCTTGCAGAAAAAAAAGACGGAAATCGAGGAAAACGTCTTTCTTTTCTCTGCCCAACTTGCCACGGAACGTTGGTTTTTTTTGGTACAGTTGCTAGTTTTCTCCTCTCAAGTGCTTCAATTGCTCGGTTGGAGTATTCATACCTAACCAGAGAGAGAGTTACACGGGGAAGAAAGAGCCAAGTTTTCTCTTTCTGTTTCTGCCCCTCTCCCTACACAGATTTCTATGTAATGGAAGTAAAGATAATGTGGAGCGGGTTGAGTTGAGCGGCAGGAGAGAACACAGGCAGCAGTAATGCAGTGCGATATAAATATGTTGTTTTAGAAGGCTTGAAGAAAGGAGAGAAAAGGGAAGCCAAGTGTAATCATGATGATGATTTCGTTGGTGCAATAATTTATAGTGAATGTGTATACGTAAGACGTAAGAGAGTTTTCCACTGAAAACAGAAGTTGAGTTGGATGTAGTACCACCGCACTAGTCAGGACAGGGAAGCATGAAAATAAAGTGGGCAAAAGTGCTCATGTAAAATACGTACGACGGGGTGTAGTGATGTGTGTGTGCGTTCGTTGGTGGAATCTTGAGATTGAAATTCAAAATGTGTGTATGTTATGTAGTAGTAGTATTTTTTTGGGATAATAATTTATTCCGGAAAATGGGCAACTAGGATAGGAGGTAGAGTAGCAAGAGATTATTCATTTCACAAGGAAAACATTTTTGCCGACAAGTAAAGACGTAAATTGTAGGAGGCTGAAAAAGTTTGACTTTGTGGAACTCTGCAGGAAAGTATGTACTGCGTATCAGAGATGAGTCGTGTGAGTGAGTGTGGGTGGGAGAGAGTTCAAGTAGAAAGTTGTGATTTGGAGGAAAGATATCAATTTTGTTGCTTCTATGCTCATTTACTAATCTCATCATAAGCCAATTTCTTTTAAACGGTTCTTTTGAGAGGGGATGATTGAGCGACAAAATAATCGAAAAGAGTGTTCGTTACGGATATCGGTACAAAGTAAGGAGCAATTATATGTTGTTGAAGATTGAGGGTGGAATGTAATGTTACTTTACTCTTGACGAAGTTCAGCTTTACAGCCTGGAAAGCCAAAGCTGAGCGACAAAATTATCGGGAAAGATGATATCAACTGGGCTAATAAATCAACTAGAATTTATTTCATACAATTTACTACTACTACATTTACAATTACAATTTATTACGAAAAAAAGTGTTTACCAAGAATTCGCTGACCTGACGAGTGGATCGTCTCATAACTTCAACGTCGTTACCTTTTGCGTACACGTAACGTATGTCATTCATTCAACAGATAAGTCTCTTACTGGGAGAGCGATCTTACAATTAGTTAAAGAATTAGAGAAGAAACAGAGTATCCTCCTCTCTGTCGAAATCAATGTAGAAGTGGAACTCCCCGTATTTAATGTACTTGTCCAATCCGTAACGTTCCAAGTTGCTGAATACGCCATCCAGTTTTGCTTCCAAAGTATACACTTTAATGGCAAAGTAGCCCGCCCAATTGCCCCTAAAATGAATTGGACAAGGACAAATTCAATATTTATCGTCTATTATGATTATTTTTAGTCACGTTTCGGTTATTTATTTATTATATTATTATACGGTTTACCATGTCATCGGTTCTGGACAGTTTGCCGCGAAATATCCCAGCTTACCACGTTCCACTAGGTCTTTTATCGTGTCAATGATATGTTTCGGAACAAACAAAAGCCACCAGCCCCGCTTCCGATTTTTCACCGGAAGCCCATCCCTGGTTTCTGGTGGACCATGCACAACTTCCCACACTGGCTCCGAATCATAATCTGAATCTAAAATAAGGCAAAAATACACTCACGTAGAGTATGCAAAACGTACGAAAGTATCA
>JAANSN010002753.1:0-22055 GCA_036850665.1 Dicranocentrus wangi
CCAGCCAGACTGCAGAGCAGAGGTGGCTACTATTGTGTGCAAAGCTTTAAACTATGATCATATCAAATGGTAAAGTCGTGCACATTTTTGTGGAAGTTAATGCTAACGCTAGCGTTAATGCATTTTATCATGCCTATACATCCCATTCCCTTTGCTATTTTTTTCACCACTTTTGTTTCCGTTCTTCTTCTAGCTGTTATGAATTATATATTACTCGTGTCTCACATCACATCTCTGAGCTGTGCTGAGTATATACCTACCTATACCAGAAAAATTATGTAGTTTTACAGTGATGATTACGGATTACGTAGTAAGGTGCAAAAACCCAGTGCGCCGTAGACAATTTCCATGCTAGTTCCCCATTCATTTTAGACCACACCGAATAAAAGTGTTATCTTGTACGGTAATAACTTTAAGAAACAAAAAACATGAAACAGTAGCTGGCTAAATTAAAGTGAAAAAATACATAATGTTAAATGTAGCCACGGCCACGCGCAAAAAACTTTGTCACGACTATATAGTTTTTTTCCAAATTAACTTCACAGTTTGTTTAAAGCGGTGTGCTAGATTTTAACATTACATTTAAATATTTTTAAATAAAAATTGTAATGATTGCGTGTCTGGGATAACCAGAGCTCTAGAGCTTTTCTCGTATCATTTCGAAAATTTCTATATTTTTCTTCACTTTGGCAAATTCAACTTGTTGTTTGTCGTGAGGGTGTGGGTGTGATCACGTGCTGGCACTCGCGAACCGTCAAATTACACAATTGCACAGTGTGTCAAACAATGCAAAAACGCCATTGTTGCTGCTGGTAAATACATAAAAAAATACACAATTTAGGGCTGACAGTGTACTGACTTGATTTACGAATGGGGAATGATGATGAAGTAGTTTTTAATCTTTTTAAATGCATAATCTATTCATAAAATATTCAAAAAAAGTACATCATGTTGAATACTTATAGCAGGTTTTTATAGTGTTAGGTACGCATACTTTGTTGTTCCTTTTAAAAGGATTCTGTTTTTGACTTTTGAACAGATTGGTTATTAATACAATATAATATGTAATGTATGTGTGTAAGAAATCCAGTTACCTACAACTTTCATTCTTTCCGATTTCCTTTTAGTTGCCGAACAGCCGAGCAGGAAAACGAGACCTAATTGACAAAACATGTTTATTTGCAATCTCTGAACGATTATGTATTTTTGCACTTGTGTTTATTATTATGAGTGGTTTTGAGCAGCATCACTCCAAACAGAAACATCATCTTTCCTTGTGGTTGTTTGCCTTTGCGTTACGGTTTGGCAAAGAATTGGTCGAAAAATTGCAAATGTAATTAAATTGCAAAAATATCACAATGCCTATGCACAATAAAGCACCGAATAGCAAAAATGCATCTGACAAAATGACAAATAATAATCGAATTAACATTCAAGTACTTTTTTGCTCCTACAAGATGTATATAGTGCCGAAGGTGCTACTGCAAATTTGTAAACCTGATTTCGAATTAAAAAAATTCGGTACTTCCGCTGATTGAAAGGTTGTATAGTCCATGTGATTCACGACGATATTATTGCGAAATGCATCCGTCTGCTCAAAAGTTGTCCTGGTTGGGATACAATTTATATAGATGATCTTATTGTGCATTCATAAAAATAACTTTCTTTTGCTCTGAGAATGTTATGCTGGTGTCGTGTTGTTAGAGCACAGCGAGCAGACGGGAAAAATCATCATTTTTTGACTAGTTGTCAAGCTTGTCATTCATGTCTGCATTAGCATCCATTCAGAATCGAGACAAATTATATTTCAGATTGTGATCTATCTATACCTAAAATATACCTGTTTAATGAATAGCTTCGTCACATTTTAAGTGTGCGCTCACTCCATTCATCATTGCGTAATCTGGTAATCTCTTCAGAAAACGATTATGGGAATTAGTGTGGAAAGAAAGAATTGATTACAAAGCGCGCATTTTCCTCTTCAATTACAATAATTTTAGCCAATTTAAAATGTGTGATAAGTGAAAATCTGCTAGTTAATAGCAGATGCAAAAGAAGAGCATGCTTTAACCGCAGGAATTCGACCACTTTAGGAAAATATTTGACAGGAAACGCGAGCTGTATTGTCTGTCATCATCATCACCGGAAGTGCAATACGGTTTTGGTTAGATATTGATAACATTGAAGACCTATTATTACTACGAGTGCATCTTATTTTTTAATTTAATGCAGAAAAACGATTAGAGACAATGATCTTTTATGGTTTGAACAGAAAATATCTCAATTGAGTAGCCATCAGGATCCTGAATGAATGCCAGATTGGTGAGTCCACCTTCATCAGGCTTTTTGGTGAACGTGACTCCGTTCTCTTCCAGTTTTTGACAGGCTTTGTACACGTCCGGCACAAGAATGCTGAAGTTGTCGAAGGCATTTCCCAATTCGAGCTTGGTGTCACTTGCATTCCATATACTGAGTGGTTGAAATAATAATAATAGTAAATAATATGTATATCTGTAATTACTTCTTTTACTTTACTAAAGGAATTTCTATTAAAAACTTACTGCCTCAGGTCTATAGTTCCATTTCCGGTCATTGCTCGAAAAGTTTCGTCAGCAGTTCCTGGTTTTGGGAGTACTTCCCCATCTTCAAGATATCCCAGAAAATAGTCAGTTATCCCTTCCTCAGGAAGATCCAACTTTTTCAGAAGCGTCATTCCCAAAATGTTGCAGTAAAAGTTGAGGGAGGCCTGTGCATCCCGGATTTTGAGGGTGGGGCATTGGATCTTGAAACCCTGTGGACAAAAATCAGCCATTCCTTAATTTGTTGATTTTTAATATTTACTTATTCTACAATTTCTGTATTCTGTATATCCTTTAATACGTTTGACAAACCTTTGCAAAAGCGTTTGGTTTCGGATTAATGCCCGTTTTGTTTTGATCAGCACCAGCCATTGCGAATATATTTGAAGAATATAGAGAATTCGCTACTGAATTTGAACGAGTGGAGTGATTTGAAGTGTGCAAAATCAAAATTATTATCAAGTTGAATTATACCTACTGGTCATGAGGAGAAATGTCGCGAGATTGAGATATTGTTACTCCTCCTTATTGCAACGAGTAGGTATGTGCAGAGAACCATTTGACAATGGTTACTATTATTATCATGCTCTTATTGTGACCATGATAAGGTCATTGCTATTACTATCGTTGCTGTATCTTCGGACATTACAACTCTCCGTCCGTGTAACTCGTATCACAAAAATGTCAATTGATAAGTTGCAAAATTAAATGGGTTACTTACTTCTCAAATTTGGTTGCGTCTCTGTTTCATCGTAATGTAGTGTCAGACAAAACCTGAAAGCCGTTTAATGTACAAAGTAAAGGTAAGGAGGTGGTTGAAGCCATAGATGTCAAAGTAAATGTTTATCACTTTGGTTAGCAGGCGCCGCCAGAACAATCAAATCACTTATTTTTTTATTTTCTGTCTATCTACTAAATTAAAACTGATTATATTATAACAATAACTGTTCTTCGTCGGAATTTGTATTGTACTTTTTGTCGTGATTAAACTCATGATTTTTAATTTAATGCAAACATGATCGTGTAGCCCGCGTTTATTTAATCAGTCCCACAACCCGTCAAGCTTATTTTTGGCAACCCACTCACTTATCTTGGATTTTGATTCCTCAGACATTTCCTCCTTCCACGAGCCCACTTTTCCTTTCCGAATGAAATTACCTTGTTTCGGCACTCCATGGATTTTAGAAAGCTGCTCAGCTATTTCGTCGTGATTAACGGAGGGGTTGGCCTTCATGCTCTCAAAGCTCAGGTGCTTCAGTAAAGTCTGGTGTTCCGAAGGAGAAATCGTTTTCCCAAGGAAGTTTGCCGTTTTGGTGATAACACCTGATAAATCCTTTGAACATACGCGGATGTCCCTTTGTATTTGTTAAGAGACTGACACCTTCCAACATTTTTAGTTTTAATTATTAAAAACGACAAATTACCCTTTTCATCTCCTCGTACGTTATAAACAGGAAATTTGGCTCATTTCGACGTTCCCAAAATGCTTTGACGTGTGGCCAGTAAGGTCCATATAGAACTAGATCAAATGGTAAAACCAGGGTGTGTTAAGTTGGTTAAATACCTAGATGATATGATAAGAAAATTGAGAAATGTGAGAATGCGTGTACCTAAATCATTTACAAACTCCTCCACGTGGTCATCCAGAGATCCCAAATAGCCTTCGATAAGTACCCGGTGATGGTAAAATGATACGCATACGTCCTTCGGGTCCCGAGCCACGTAAATCATTTTTGCCTTCGTGTCCCCGTTTCTTATTTGCTTTGGCAGGAGGGACCACGGAAGATGAGTTTGAATAAATCTTGGCGATTTCATCGAGTCTGCGATTTGCATGGAGTTTGGCTCCACCTCACCTTCCTTTTTTAGAGAGTCGCTGACGCTTTCTACGTTCCAAGTAGCGTCAAATCTAAACACGTGGCGTTAAATGTACTTAAAATTAGCTCAAAATTGAGCATATTATATATTTCAGTTTCAAGCGGTTTTTTTTGCTAGAGACTTACTCAAAGTATGGAAAGCGTACATAGGTGAGTTCCTTGGCTCTCTCGTAATCCAAATCATTTCCAATCAACCAGGACATTTCTTTGGTCCAAGTCGTCCCTGGGAGGAATAAGACTTACGAAATGATGATTGTCCTGTGAATTTATTTGATAACGAAGTAACTGGGTCGTGAATACCTGCTTTAATGAAAGATACCAGCCACAAATCATCATCCCGAACGTCAAAGTTTTCAATGAAATCGGAATGCTGCGAGTAATACTTTGGAAGAAAACATTTTTCCGGACCAAATTGAACAAAAAGATCAGGATATATAGCTTTATTTTGCCTTTTCAGCATTCTTTCAGCCAGAAGGCTGTTAACTTCGGTGTACTTTAGAGGCATTTTGAAGTAAGGGTTCTAAATAAGTAAAATATCCCTGTGAGAAGTCTACAAGTACAATATACACTAGGAGCGCCCGTCAACAACAAATCAGCGAGCGACTACCCTGGAAGTTTTCGCAGTCATCATGAAATGTTGGCAAGCCGGTGGAATCTTTATCGCCGCATATCTAATCTTTTTGGTACAAACAATACAAAATGATATGAGCAGTTTCCATCGGGTTTCCCATTTGGCAACTGTCAATTGAATGGAACTGCGTTAAAAATCAAGTACTCCGGCCGGAGTCTGACCATGAACATATTGCACTTCCTCAAACTATATAAGTAGTTGCATGCTTATAATTATTGTGTGATCTCTATAACCGCCCAGTTTCAGTGCAGACCTATCGACCAGATCCTTCCTCATTCTATATATTTATATTTATGTTGACTTCAAAATTATTCAAAATATAATAAAAATTGACTGTCCCCGCTTCTTGTAATAATCGTATTAAAATGCAGACTTGCTTACACGGACAAATGACTTAATACCCGTGTTTCCTTTGCGTCTTTCGATCAGTGGATCATAACCAATTTTGTTATTATTATTAGAACAAACATTTTCATTCTTGCACATGTGTACAAATGAAAAATGACCCATTCTACGCTGAACCGAAAAATTACAAACCTCATTTTTCAAATCTGGGTGTATCCATCCCATCCATCCCCACTAGTACTGCACATTTTAAAGTCGAGCCTTAATGTAGTACAAGTACAAAAGAAAACCAAGGGCGGAGATGAGTTTCACCGCTTCACTTACAATTTCAATCATTTAAATAACTACACTACGCATTGTGGGGCTGTTAGTGCACGCAAGGGAAACCCTGCATGCCCACAATCAATGCATATATATATATATGTAGATTATGTTAAAATTAAGTAAATAATGATGATTTAGCCTGATTGTTCTATATGATTGTACCTGACTGACGCTTCAGCCAAAGTCGTCGTGCGTGCATGCATTAGAGCAAACAATAGAAAATGGGTTTCGTGCCAAGCAATAGGGATTCCGAAGATTGAATCCAAGATCTTACTACCTGTGCACAGTGTTATATTATCCCAACCCTCATCATCATCACACTGTGGTTGTGCGAGTGCATGTAAAGTCCAAATCCGTTACGGTCTCATGCCTAAAAAACTGGGTAAAATGGAGAGACTTGACGGCATCCCCAATCCAACTCAACATCATCAACTCAAATCTACCCCACCACTCTATTTTGGTATGAGCACTGGGCCAAACAGGAAATTGTGGAATTAGCCTACGATGATGACGAAAATTACTAGAAAATGTACCGCACAATGAGATTTTTTCAGAGAGGATGGTTGGTTGGTGGTGCACGCTTGAAACAGAAGGGAATGATGGAAATGGAAGTTTATGAGGAGAGGTGACTTCAATCTTGAAGTATTATTCCCTGACCACTTAAATACTCGTAATAATATGCATGGCAGCTGCTGACTCTTCGGTAGTAGTACATAGTAGTTCAGTTTTTTACATAAAAAGAAGAAGAAAATTCCTTCTTTGCCACCAGCTTCCCTTCGATGATAGCATCCTGTCCATTAATGCCAGAACCAAACAGGAGGGGAAAAAAGAACTTCACTTTTCCAAGAGGATAATTCCCGTCATAACTTTGACGTGATATGAACCGATGATATGACAGACAGAAAACATGGGTACAAAATAGGAGCAAATTTTCTTTCCCGTAAATTACAGTTAATAACGTCAACTTGAGAAGACAAGGATCTCTGCTGGTCGTAACGTAACCACATCAAACAAAGATGGGTTGAGTAGAGTGCCGATTGTATTCAGCTTCTCTACGAATAACCTGGACAGAAATTTCCTTCCGATCATCCTTATTTGGATTTCTTTCAACAAGTTTCGATGCCCATCGTTCACGTTTTTTCAGTATTTAAAGAAAATGTTTTCTCGTCAAAAAGAAATTGAAGAGGGAGCGTTTTTATCTTTAACTGTTGGGATACTATTAATGGAAAGAAGGTAAAACTCAACTACATATGCATAATCGAAACGCTTATAATTTATTAACGTAAGATACGGAAAATCTAGATACAGTAGATTCAAACGTTGCCCGTTCGTCTTGGTGTTGTAAATAGTCAGTCAGTGCAGTGTAAAGTTAAATCAGAAGCATCTCTAGCCATCATCCATGATCACTGAGCACTAGCTTGCACATTTTGAAGAGGTTCGTTTACTGAAAAACAAGCGAGTTTTTGAAAGAGAAACTAGAGAGCTCTCGAGTCAATATAATGGTAAGCCATTCCTGCCTCAACTCCACTGCACTCACTCCTTACATTATTGCTGCTGCGTCATGCACTCCTGTTTAAAATTACTCCTATTCTATACTCTCGTTCATTTCTACCTGAGCTCATTTTCTTTCTACGTTGAGTTGAGGAGCAGAAAAATGAATGATTTGTTGAGGAATCCGACATTCGAAAAAAAGCCAACAATATATAATATTTATATTCGTTGTCCTTCGTGCAATGCATACCTCCACTTTTTGAACCAAAAACAAGGCAAGGTTTCGCCTCATTACTACAAAACGTAAATTTTAGGGACATGTAATGTAATAGTATATAAAACAGCTATTACTTATTTCCAGCGCATAGGTCTATTACATCACCACGGTATAACTATTTTCATGATTCTCGGCTATCGTATCGTATATATGTTGATTACTACCGTATCATCAAACCTTTTTATATATACTGCACCCACCAAGCAACCCAGTAATGATGGGAGGATATGGGGGACGATGGAGATGGACGATGATATGATATGATATCCACATGTATTCGTAAGACATAAAAATAGCTGGGAAAATATAAAAAAAACCAAACATGCACATTAAATCACAAGAAATGGAATATTATCGGTCGTAAAAAATCTAATCAAAATTATTGATTCATGGATTACGTTATATAATATTCTCTATAAAAACTTGCATCCATTTTCTGAAGCTACCCACGTACGTACTACGTACACGTACCCATTATCCCGGTGTGGTGGTGCGGTGGTTGGGCTTTTCAGTCAGACTTGCTTATTTTTTTTCCTATCTCACGTAACGTACCTAATTATTTGAATTCCCCTTTGCAAACCACTTATATTGACCAGTTCAGCTGAGTTTCGTTCGTTCAGCTTGATTTCCATAATGGGAGAGAGGGAACGAACGAATATGTGAACATCAAAAGTAATATGGTACACGGTAACTTAATAGCATTTATTAAGGGGAAATTAATGCACAGAAAAAAGGAATGCTGCTACCAGGAGAAATGCCACAATGCGAAAGGATTATTTACTGTGCAACTCTTGAGAAAATCATGGTAGGAAACCGGGATACACTCTGCATAACTACCCATGATGCGGCTGAGAGGATTTCATTGGAAATTAGAACTGAAACCTGATTAGCCCGCAAATTCAATCAACAATCAGTCAATATTTCATCGGAAACTATATGAAACTCATTGAGTGAGTGGTAAAACTCGAACTCGATGAGAATCTTAAACGGGAGACGGGACGAGTCGGAAAAGTGTAATGGTCGTGCCAAGATTATAATTGCGAGTATCCAGTTATTATATACGCAAGGAAGGAATGCGAATAAAGGATATAATTACGACGGCGTGGTGAAGTAATTCAAGTACGAGTTCCTCTGCAGAATATAACGCCGAGGATTTCTGGGATTTTATAACAATGAAATGATGAAATCATAATGGTTTGGATTTTCATTAATAAAAAACCGTTTCCATTTGAAGTCTTGACTTTAGTATATGAAATTGCGCCCTTCGAATTGTGATCAAAAATGCTGTATTGTGAAAATGTTTTTAATGGTGTTAGTCACTCAGAAACAGAGAACATGTTTCCTTCTCATGTTGTTAACGCTTGTCTTGAATCTCGATTAGACAAACCCTCGAACAGCATCATCTGCCATGTCATATTTTTCCTACCTGGGGTAAATCCGTATTACGATTATTGTTATTGTTAGCCATTGTCATTTTTTGAGGAATTTCTTGGGCAGTGGTGAGCATACCTACCAAGTTATTATTACCCATCAAACAATCAGCAGGAAAGAAACCTAGTGTGTTTTGGGCAGTAAAATGGACAAGGTCTGTCAGGAACTGCTTTGTTGCGATATACACTACATACTCAATAATGTGTATAATAATAATGCGAAGTGGTAACATCATTTTGAAAAGATCCCTTCTGTCAGACCATGTTTTTGACTGTGGGATGGGGTGTGCGATGGAAAGGTCAGGTGCAGAATAACTTACGACAATGTGACTTTTCCTATCCATTTTCTTTGTACTGTGTGTAATTAAGGGATCCAGTTTCCGTCAAATCTGTGAAAAATGGAGATTTACTCTCAAATCCCTTCAAAATACAAGAGAGTGACAGTGTGAGAGAGCTTAATACGTTTATCTCCTGAAACCCGAGCCATCATTTTCAACGATTTACTTGTGGTAATGGTGGAGATCATTCATTGACATGGTGCTGCTGCTGTTGCTGGTCTCTCTTGCTGAGCCCCTGCCAATGGGAAAGGAAACCGAAATAGACAGCTTTTGGACTAATGACAACACAATAAAATTTAAATGCTTTGTGTTGTGCAGGCAGCGGTTATCGCAATATCGATGCAAAGTTGTTCACTATCACTAGGGGAATGGCTTCCCACTTGGTGACCTTTGCCACTTTAGCGGCTGAAAGCAAGCAGGCGATACAACACATGTAAAGTTGATGGCAGATATAACAATTCAAAACTTTCATTACGAGTGCTACATGGGAGGTACAGCCCCACTCCCACTTCCTCGAGTAATTGTGTACGCTTTTGTATAAATGCATATTAGGATCGTGTAAAGCATGAGTACGAGTGCNCTTTTGTATAAATGCATATTAGGATCGTGTAAAGCATGAGTACGAGTGCAATTGACCCAAAGTTTGAAGACATTTTTGCAATCTGTTTACAAATGTAATGTTGAATGTCAACGTCGTTCAAAACTCAATTTTACTCACCTAGTGTTTTGAACCAATAGATGTGTAGTTATCAGGGCAATTGATGTTGAGGTTTGCAGGGTTTGCTAAAACACAACGGTTAGTTTTAGGTAGGTTAACTAAGCTTTTTGTTTTTTAAAAAACGCAAGATGAGGGCACATGATGTGACTCTTTGACAAGCAAACTTTCAGAAATCAGATGACCGCTTTTCTATCAATGTCGTAAATACAGTTGCTTCAACTGTTAATTCAGAACGATTCAGAAAGATGTTTTTTATATCTGAGGAGATGATCTAGCCTAAGGCTGTCTCTTCTTATCTCCAATTCATGTTGTACTGTACATTCATGTCTTGTTGAGATTAGGTACATACGTACGTACACATGTCGTTGAGTGACAAAGCTCGACTTTATTTTCAATTTGCCAACTAACTACAGCAACCCTTAAATCAATAACAATAATATCCTGTTAGATTTCGCAAAGGTTGGAGAGGATCCCACAAAAAGTGGTAAAAGCGATTGACCTGACCAATAAAAATATATTATCGATATTGATTTTATTTCTCTTTGATTGAAGCCCCAATCACACATATTAATGCATTTTTATTGCTATTGCACAACCTCCAAATGGGTTTGCTTACCCGCCTTGCAACGTCACCTTCAAACCTTTTGCCACCCACCTTTACAAAAAGGAATTAAAATTCACTCCAGAACCTAGTGAAATCTTTTATGTAAAGTAAACCCAAGTGGTTGTATAAAATGACATGGAAAGTGCATCAAAAAGTCGGAACGCGAACACAAAAATGGTCCATCCTTCCATGCACCATTCCATTCTCTCCTCCTGCCTGTCCCGCATGCACAACCAACCAGGTGACTTTTTTTTAACTAACGAGAAAAAAAAACATTTTAATATTCCGTTTACTGCAGAAAAATGCATTCCGCTCGAAACTACATGGCTCTCAAATGGAACATCATCATCAAAGCAAAATGCAAACCACCCCACCAACTGCTCTTGTATCCCACGACACGAAAGAGCCTACTCGTCCCTCCCCGCCTCGCTCTCATCAACGGCTCAACCCAATTCAAATCAAAATCAAGCAGTAAAAATTAAATGCCTACGTTTTAGTCTTCAGTGAAATGTGGCTTAAAACGATTCCCCTTTATGTAATTTCAGCCATGACATGAAAGATAAAAAGCGAAGCACTTGGATTAAGTAGCTCTATACGAAAATTAGAGGCAACAATGACAAGTCTGAGGTTGGTCTTGTTTTTTCTTTTGTGTGTGACTCGATTTTTTTCTCACTTACTTGTCGGTCTCACCCTCACCTCTCTCGTCTCCCTGCCCGCATGACACTTTTTCTCAGAGCACATTATCAATGCAAGTGGGGATCCGCGTGAGCGAGAAAAATATGTGTATAACCGTGTCAGTCCTTCTTCTCAAAAGTTGAACCGGGCAGAAACACAAGTTGAGACGAGCTAATGAAGAGGCAAATCTTGTTTGGGGGATCGTTGCATTCCTGATGACGAGCCGTTTAAATACCAGAATGATACCATCTCACAAGTAAATAGGCTAATACAGATATACACAATGATGACTACGTGTGGTGCGCGTAAAGAAGGTGAATCCGTAGAGGATCAGGAGAGGAGGATACACATTAACACATGCAAAGAAGAGCTCTGCTACTACACAAGATACAAACGAGAGGGATTGAAGAATGTGTAGTATTACAAACCATGTGTATAAGTTCATCATATCATCATCATCGTCCCTCTCTCTCTCTTAATATATTCCCCATAAGGACATTAAGACGACTTATTATGAACACATTATGCTACATTATTGAAATTCTTGAAAGATCTTGCCTTCTCTCTTTCACTTCGTACAGATATATACGCCTCGAGGTATAACACAAAAGGGATCCATGCAGACAATGGGCTACTTTTTTGATTTTCAAAGAGAAACCAAGACGCTTCATGATGAGAATTATTGCTTTATTTAAAGATAACTAATAATCGTTAGTGTTTCCCCTTTATGTTATCATTTGCATGTTTTGACTTCCTCGTCACTGTTTTCCTTGCTGATTCGAAAAAAGGGCCAGATGGAGGATCGATGCAAGCTTAAAATGTTCTACCTTGTATTTTTTTAAATTCAGGAACCCATGCGATGAGATGAGAAGAGTATAATTATCATCAGCATTTAAAAAGTAGCAATAAGAAGAGAAAACATGTGATAATGCGCCGCACACACACGAAGCTACAGAGCGAGTGTGGAGGAATACAATAAAACCTATTTGGAAGAATATTCGGTTGTGTATTCCTTCCTATCCACATGTTATTAAAACATATAAAAATCTTTCTAATTAACCTGGTTCAGCTCTGACATAGGTTAATACATCAAGTTTTCTTGTTTCAGGACTCTTCAATCTTTCATTACTACCCAGTTGTTCCAGAGAAGAAAAGGAACAGAAAAAAAAACTTAACAAAAATATATTACCGGTGAATGTAGCCAGGGCCAGAAAAAAATATATATTTATTATTTCTACTTATAATCTTACGACACACATGAATGAGTGCTAACACGGGAAAGTTAAGAATGAAAATGGGCACACACACACGCAACCCATGAAAACAATGAGGCAAGGGCAAAGGGCGAAGGAATTGTAAAGTGCATGAGCCAGGAGGAAATGTAGTAGGTAATTCGATTTTGAATCCAAGTCGTAAAATAGGCGAGATCGAGAAGCTCTCCTCGGTTCTCCTCTCAGCTTGAGCCGAAGATGCAAAGGAAATTAAAAAATTGTTGATTAAAAGCAATGAAGGAGTTGGATGATGATGATGATGATCATGCCATATGTGTTGATTGCGATTACAAACATAAAACCAGCGTTTATGACTACTTCACTCCCGTAAAACTCCAAAAGTTAAATATAGGGGAATGCACAAAATGATATTTTTAAAACGTGTATTAATAGCTCAAAATGCAAATTCGGAGGGGAAATTCAGGTTTCTACAAAGAGTGAAAAAATATTATTATTATTTGAATATTTGTAGTTGAGCAATGAACAGCAACACGTTCAGCTCCCAAAGTGGGAATGAGATGCAAGAAGAAGAAGAAGGGGATGAAATATCTTTTAGGAATTAATAAAACATAAAATGCAGTAGCTCCTCTCGGTGCATTTTTACATCTTTTAGCCTAGCCGATTGTTTCTATGTATATGCAGGCAGGCGGCAGGATTCCTGCTTGGCATCCTTAATTAACCCTAATTATCAAGGTACTCGTATGGACACAACACTCCATAATATATACATTTTTTAAATAATATAATATGTACACACAGCCTGAGAGTCATCATACAAATGAAAATTTGTATCCTGCTGGAGGAGTGTAAAAGCGTAATAAAAATAGTGGGGTGGCTCTTATATACCTGCACACTGAAGAAAATAATGAAAACGGTGAAACTGCACTTACAGACGGACGTCATGTACATGTACGTACATTCTTATTAATTCATGGGATATACGTATCAAGAAAGATGCATATAAAATGCATGGGATCATCGCGCATCACGATGAAATGCAGTCTTGTCTTACGCAACATTATTAATATTCAAATTACAAGGTTCGATGGCTCTCGGTAGCAAACTGGAGATTAGGCAAAGGCTAATATTGCGGTTGTGGATGTGGATGGTTTTTGGGGAAGGTATTTGATTAAATTTTGGTTTTAGAGACGCAGACACCCATTCTCACTCAACCGAGCTCCAATCCCTACAAAACAAAATAATACGGAAATACATTGTTCCGTTGCCTTCCATTCCGTCCGTACTCCTGTCCATTCAGTTAGGGCAAGCTAAACTGCATGTTTTATCTGTCATTATTGTCTTGTCCTGTCAGCAGCAGCAGCAGAGAAGAGAACAGTGACGGGGCATATTATATCGGCCGAGGAAAATAAATTGGTCGCACGTCCACAGTCCGCATCATCCTCTGCTGAAGAGGTCGAGTGTTGAGTTGACTGGCAGAGAGCCGAAATAATATATAAAACGAAATAGGAGAGAAATGTATAAATAAATGCGGGGCAGGCCTCCTGTCGTAAATCAAATCAATTCAAGAATGCTTTCAAATCCGCTATCCATCTTGCTCTTCATTATGCCTCACTGAATGTAAATTGTGTGCTCATTGCACACCGTGCAGCAGCAGCATCAGCAGAGAGCTAAAGGTGATCCCAACCATTTCACTTCGGCATGGGTAGCACTGACTGACTGAGGCATGAATAAATATGCATCTTATTATGATTAAACATTTTTGTAAAGAAGAAAAAAATTAGCGCCAAAGGCTCCTTGCGATGAATGAGGCTGATGCTGAAAATTAAACAAACTGAAAGGGGCTGGGATATCCAAGCAGGTAAATAAGCCACCAAGAGAATTGAGCTCTGTTGGTCAGTTGACGTACATATACATTAAGTACATGTGTGTATATATGAAGAAGAGGATGTAATACACTTTTGATCTGAATCTGTGTAAATATATAATAATATGGACTGTAGGTGACTACACCCGGCGGATATGCACTAGAGGGATGACACGTACTTCTACTTGAGCGCATGCATATACGCAACAAACAACATAAATACACCACTCTGATTCTACTCAACCCTCCACTAATTTATGTTCTTACATGCAGGCCGATTTAATACCTTGTTTGTGAGGAAAAAATGTTTTGGCAAGAAAAGCAGTTTGTAATTGTGATTGCCAAAAGGGATAAAAGCGGCTTGTGGCTGGCTATACGACCCGAGAACCATGGTTTGATTAAATGCAGCCGAGTTTTGTGTGTGTATGCGTGTGTGAGTGAGTGTGAGTGTGGATGTGGATGTGGAGGGAGATGAGATGAATGCATCCCTCCAAGATCGAAATCGAAGGCATGATTAATTTGCCCAGATTATGTGCTGTAATGTGGGCACATGTTTCCTCTCCGCTGTCGACACGTATTCGACATCTATGTTCGTCATCGTGTGCTCCTCCTGCCCTGTCGTCATCTGGCTCCTTCTATCCTGTAGCCTGCTTGTCCCCACAAATTTTGTACGGCTCTCATCACAGCATTGTCAATACTCGCACTGGCAGGACGACGACGGGAGGAACAAAAGTCGAAATTATAAATGCGCTGTGCTGTATTACAAATTCCATCCTGCTCTCCAGCTCCTAACACACATCCACATCGACGTCTCTCCTCTCCTGGTTTCTAGTACAAGGTACAATATACGTACGATATGCAAATGGGACGTGCTCCTACAAGAAGCCGAGTTATGCATAAAGCGCACACACACACGACGATATGTAACGTACCCCCGTCTTTTTTGGTTAGTTAGTAGGTAACAAGCTGGAAACTTTTTGAATGCATGCATGCATATCAATCCGACGTCGCAGTGAATTTCAAAGAGGGAGAATAGTAACACTGTCCCCAACCAACCCCACACACATGCTTCTAATCTTCCCACTTCCACCGGCAACTTGTCTCAACTTTCTACACACACTCTGGAAGTTCAGAGCAAATTATGCAAGAATGAGTGAGTCACAGAGAGAGAGAGAGACTCTCTAGCTGCAAGTCGCAAGTGTGACAAGGAAATGCGGATTGTAGAATTTTCAGTCTTCTATTATAAATTTCCTACACAAAAGTGAGGCCTGCTGATGTAGATATATAGAGGGATATTCCATGTCCACCAAAAATCCTTCCACCTGTCCAATGTACTAACAACTTTCTAGATAAACATAAGGCGCTACATAATAATTTTCTCAGTGTGTGTAACCCCATATGGAACTCTTGTAATGTAATCTCCCCTTGTCATATATATCTATGCCTATCCCTAAGAAATTTTGTTGAGAGTAAAAACTAGCCTATTGTTGGATGGAATTCCTCTTGAGTAAACAATCAGCCATTGCAGGTCTACAACGACGAACCAAGTATACTATTGAAAATCACGTATTTATTTTACGCAACACAAGCTTTCCTAACGAGAATCACGGACGGACGATTCATTCACAGTCTCTCTCTCTCTCTCTCTCTCTCTCTCTCTCTCTCTCTCTATCGTCAGTCGTCTTGTGTTTATCTTCCCCCCTTTTCACACCAAGAGAGCACACACAATTGCAATATGTCTGGGGTTGTCTTATCCCTAAAAAGTTTTTATCCATCCACATCCACCACCCAACAATCTGCTCCCTCGTTTTCTTTTCTCTCTCTCTCTCTCCATAAATCTGATGAGGAATCTGATTCCGTGATGACGCTCATCATCCCAGCTACAGCCCAAATGATGATGATGATGATGATGATCCTTGTTGGCGAAATAGGTATGCAAGTGATGACGCTGTGGATAAGAGTCTCAATAGTGAAATAGATCAAGTGAGTGAAACATTGGAAGGGAACAAGTTTTGACTGGATTTTATCCTCCTTCTCGTACAAAATGCTGCGTCGTAGTCGTGTCGTACTCGTAGCCCAGCTCTTTTCACTTTTTGACTTTCCTCCTTTCCTCCCTCTGCCTCAGCTCTCTGCTGGATGGAACGGTAGAAACCAATACGAATTTTGAAGAGGGATGCATCCCGATGACGATCGTGATGATGATATGAATGCTTCGCTGGAGACAAACACAAGGACCAACGAACGAAGGTTCCAAGAAGGAATAAAAAGCTTTTCCTATTTTTTTTTCTTCTTCTTCTCTCTCTGATTCTAATAATACTATCCCGGGGTGGCGTGCCATGAATACAAAATTCTTTTTTTTTTTCAGGGGGAAAATAACGAAGATAAGAAATACCCGTAAAAGAAAAAAAACGGACTTTTTCCTGAGAAAAAAAAACTAACCCGAAGTGTATGTAGTAGGTAGCAACACTAGAAATATATAGGCAGCCTCGACCCTCATCTGCGACCAAGTGAATGAATTCAATGTGGCAAGCGGGTGACTTGAGCACTAAATTCGGGATAAACTCTATTCCTTAATATGATCTACAGAGGAGGTAGAGCTCCAACGGGAGGAATCCCTTTTTGTCATATCCACCTTCTAATGTGTAAGCAGCTAAAGTGCGTGCAAGGATGAAGCAGTGAGAAAGTAAAAAGGAAAAGTAAGCAGAAAAGGCCGTTACCAATAATAACGCACGTCTTTTCAGTGGAGAAAGTAGCCAAAAGTAAAAGGAAAAAAAGAAGAAGAAGAAGGTACATATTTAAAGTACACATCACATTTTTAGGTGTATGACGTCCGTCCCGTCGTCTGATGCCAGCCATATGTATTACCGGAATGACACTTGGGATTCCTTTTTTTACAAGGGGAAACCCAAACCAGGTTAAATCAAGCGTGAGCTCGCGAGCTTCATAGCTTCTCTCGCTGGGCCTTTTTTTATCCTTCTCGAAAATCCATCCGATTCTTCATCTTTGTTAAAGGGACGCGACCGGATGTGTGCATACTTTAAGGCTATTTTAGTCCGAGTGGTGATGTCCATGTCGTTTGAGTGAGTGAAGATTCGGAGAAGCAAGCGGACAGAGGTTTTATTATACTTGGCGATTCAATACAACTCTCATTCCTCCTATGACAGTTTGCTTACTTAGTTTTTGGCGAAAAGTTTTAAACTGTTTTCTTGTCAAAAGCATTTTTTCCCCAATAAACCAAACCAACTAGATTCTCAAGTCCATTCGGGTTTTTTTCAGCCAAGGAGTCCGAGCATGTAATACACAAACAAATAATAAAAAGGACGAAGAGAAACTGGCATGGCGTAACATGGGATTATATGAAAAAAGTTTTTTTTCCCGAGTTCCTCTCGCGGGTTTGGATTGAGCACTTTTTTCTTTTGGTGTTTGCATTTTTTTTTCAGAAGAAGAAGAAGAAGACCCTCTCCCCCTTTTGACCTTTCCTTCTAAAAGCAGACCCTCTCTCATTTTGCTTACCTTTGTGAAAAAAAAAGTTGGAATGGAGGAAAAGTGTATGTTTTATAGGATGAAATGCTACTCGAGAAAGAAAAACTCAACTTGGCTATTCCTTTCTAATTCCTTTTCAAGGAAAAGTACGCAAATTCCAAGAGGAGATATACCCGTCGTAATATATCCTGCAGTTTAAACTTTGTCCACTTGCTTCCTGGATGGACGGCATGTTAAGTATATAAGTAAATGGTACTGTCCTGTCCGTCCGGCATGAAAATACGGAAGTTGCAATGAAATACTATGTATTTACCCTCAATAGGCATGCATGTTATTATGTAGCTGGGCTCTCGAGTTGCGGAAACGGGGAAGAATGTGAGAGGCTTGATATGTTGATACTTTTAAAAACTTTTTTTCCCAATAAAAGCGATAACAAGTGGAATTAAAGTTGTTGACGGACACGTACCACGAGATTGTGTGATCAAAGGTTGTTTGAGTTTTAGGAACGATTTGGCTATTTCGCGTGTAGCTTGTCTGTCTGTAAAGAGTGAGGGCCGGAAGGAGGAATGTATGGATAGTTTCTTCAAACTTTGCATGTTTCATCGCAGTAGTTAGCGTAATGTTAAAAAGCCAATCGTTTATGAGGTCACTTGGGTGAACAACTACGAAACCAAGAAAAATGCCAAGCAATGTAAGCTTAAGCTTCATAAATACATGCAAATTAAAAGGGAGGTCCCTGTCTTGCGCATTGGAGTCGAGTTGGATTTTGCAAAGCGGGTCCACGATTCCAAAATAATATGTTTTAATAAATTGGGTTCAATTTATGTTTGGGTGTCGTAATGTCAACATGCCTTAAAATCGCATTTTAGTCAAAGGCATCAATTGGATGTAGTCATTTATTTGGAATTGGAGCTTGTAAATTTTTTTATTTTCAAAATACAAAATTAAAAAGTTGTTTCCCAATCACAATCGAATCCTAGCAGGACCAAGGCACAAAATAAACGAGTTTCTGAACGAAATGGCCCTTGTAAGAAACTTTGTTTAGAATTTTACGGTTTTAAAAATTATGATGACACTACCCACTTGCTATTTTAACTGACCACTTCCTATTCCGTCTTGTATTGTAGAACATGGGACCCGCCGAGCCTGACACCATTGATGTGTACGGAGTAGAATGCGATCAGCCCGGAACATGTCACCCAGACACGAATATGGAGGATCTGTTCGTTATCAGGGTCATCTCACCATTTGAATTTTACTGCGTTCATGAGGCTGACCGACTGGCACCCTACGTGAATACCCAAAATAACATCAGGTTCCAAGATTTCTTTAACCGTGAGGAATACAACAGGACAAAAGTAAAGGTTTGTAATATCCAGGTATACAAATATTGCTCATATATTTCGAAAACGGTTACAGAAATAAAAGTTTTTCCTTTGTCTCTCTTCTCTAGTACAACGTGCACACCACCCTGTACAAATGTTACGCCCTTCGTGACCAACGAACCGGGATATGGTACAGAGTGAAGGTGTTGGAATGCGACAAAGACACACAAACCGTGTATGTCGATTACTTTGACATTGGACTGCTGGAACACGTCCCCTCTTCCGGGCTACGCAATCTTCCCGAACAATTCACGAAAGATGCACGTCCCATTTGGCGCTGCTATCTTCAGGATGTTGTCCCCGCCCATGAAGACAATTACTGGACTCTCTCGGACATGGTGTTCTTCAAGACACTAGTTAATCACAAGGTTGTCCATGCTTTGCCCATGAGTAGGGAGGAAAAAGGGACTAATCCGGATTCCCGCGAGGTGCTTGTTGGCGTTGGCCTAGCACTCTTCCAGCGAACGAATGACCCGATGGAAAATGTGGACTCGGTAAACTGGCTTTTGGTGGATACGGGTCACGCTCGTTCAACTGGGGTTGCGTAAGTATACTGCGTCTTTGGATGGAGGTTGATAGAGTAATTCAAAATAGCCTTATTTCTCATTTGCACTGTGTCTTGTAGGGCAAGCAGCACAAACTCCTTGTTTCTGAGCGGATGCGTCCCACAATATGGGATTGACAGGGAGGGGTGGAGTCGTTCAACCGTGGAGGAAATATGTATCGAGAAAGATGACAACCGAAGACACTCATTACCTCCCTATCCGATTGCGAATTTATGTAATTAAACTGCGCATGGGCAAAGAAATAATCTATCTAGTTGTAGACATACTATGTTATTTTAAATTTTTCAAACAGCGTACAACTGTCTCATGCCCCTTACGGCCCGGAACCGCTTTGGTTGGCTCCGTTTGAGCTATGTGGAAGGACCAGAATGCATTTTTTTCCAAAGTGAGTACATGCGTCCCGAGTTGGAGGCGTTGGAGCGAGATTTGCAAAAGTTTATGGAAGAACCGCTACTAGTCAAACCAACATTCGAAGTTACACCTGGACTGGAAGTTTGCTGTGAGGTGAAGGGTTCGCCAGAAGCTGGCAGTACTTGGTGTCGCGGAGTGGTTTACAAGAACGATCCTATGAAGGGAACTGCACAGGTACGGTTACACCCTCACACATTTCATAGTCCTTTGAAATCCATAATTACCATAATATTAACTAACTACTCGTAATTCTATAATAGGTCATCCTGGCCGACTACGGGAGCATCATCAAAGTGCACCACAAGTGGATTCACATTTTGCCCAAGGAATTTTCCGACGTCCACTCTTACGCCCAACGCGTCCATTTGAGCAACATTCGACCCAAGAAAGGTCTCGTTTGGAGTCCAGAAGCGAAGGAGAAATTTGGCGATTATATTAACAACCTCGAGTCGGATGCCCCATTGTATTACGCCTATCGACCCTGGTGCAATTACAATACAAGCATTGATATCCTTTGGCTGGATCACATTTCGCAAGGGATTCAATTTGACGAGGAGAAAAGGGGGTGGATCACCGCTCCTCAGGAATTTGATGATGAGGATTCGCTTATGCAAGCGTTACGAGAGTGTCCTATGCTAACATCTCACTTTTTCAGCATTACGGTTGAAATCGTTTACGAAACCCCGTCGGAGAAAGAGGGCTTTTGGAGCTTCATCAACGTGTACGACGAACTTGTTAGAGCAGGTGATGGGGAGGTGGTGGTTCGAAATGTAAATTAGGATAGGGATTCTCAAGTATCATCATCGGTGTTCCAAAATCGTTCCACTGATTCTTAAAATACTGAAATACCTATGTTAGTCTTACCGAATTCTCTGTAGTTTAAAAGTAAGGTATTTATTATCAATTGATAATGAATTGTACCTTACAATTAGTTTTCTTTAAGTGTTCTTGTATTTCGATAAAATAAGTTTCATTGATGTTGTTGTGATGAAATTGTGGAAAAGTTTACGATTTTCAATAAAGTATATTAGTTGATTCACAGTCGGCTGATTAATGTGACTGCGAGAATAAGGAAGGGAGGATAATATGCAATTGAAATTTGAAATTTACCATTTCTACACGAAACGAGCTATCTACATTGCACACACACACACACATCATGCCTTTTCCCCACGCATTCCTTTCCATTACGACGGCTCACACCCCAAAGGAATTCTATGGGTGATGGGACCGTGCGTGAAGGAAGATAGATAACGATGAAAGATGTGTTTCAAACTGATGCTCCGTCGAGCAACGCACACAACCTCAACCAACCTGCACCCAAGAAGGAACTGAAACGGAGCATAAACAAGGTGAATGCGATACGTCCCACACACAAAAAGTGCGTATTTGGATGCACTCCACCAAAAATAAAATGCGTTTGAATGATACAACATATTTTTTATTTTTCTCTCCAAATGATATCTGAGGGAATGCGCTGTTTATTACAAGATTAGTTTAAGTATTTGAAAAAGGACATGATTTGAGGGGGGAATAAATAAGGTGTATTCTTTGGGAAAAAAATGTTCCTTGTGCAGTTGCACATTTGTAGTTGAATTGTATCACATAATTCACATTTGTAGACAGAGGCCCCAACATGGATACCCTTGTCAAACCAAATACTGAAAAGGGTATTTGGTTGCATTTTTTTGAAAGAGAATTTCTTCTCGTTTCCCTTTATATATGTATATTTGTAAAAAGCAATACATCCCACCAATTTCCGTCATTTTCCCCCAACCAAAATACCACTCATTTCCTGCAGCTAATACTACTACTCAAATAGTATCAA